>CAUYPK010154721.1:0-52157 GCA_963574355.1 Loris lydekkerianus | reverse complement strand
TTCCATTCTTGAGATACTTTACTAAGAAGAATATGTTCCAGCTCCATCCATGTAAACATGAAAGAGGTAAAGTCTCCATCTTTCTTTAAGGCTGCATAATATTCCATGGTGTACATATACCACAATTTATTAATCCATTTGTTGATTGATGGGCACTTGGGCTTTTTCCATGACTTAGTAATTATGAATTGGGCTGCAATAAACATACTTGGGTGATTTCTACGAGTTTGTTTTACTAGTTTAAAAATGAAATTTGACTCTGTTTTTGACATTCTTTACGACCCTCTCACTACAAAACAACAGTAAACAGAGCTTAAAATTTCTAAGAACAATTTAACTTCATTGGGAGAGGTCCATGCAAATGTCTTTTTACACATCCTTGTAGAGATTCCGTGTCAAAACAAATTTCCTTCACGCTCCATGTTCAACTTCACACCTTTAAAACCAGACATTTTCATACCCCTCAGATGGTAAAGAGGGTTTCAGGTTATAAGGGTTTCAACATTTAAAGGAGAAAATTATTATTTTCCATGAATATTATTTTGATTTATCAGGAATTCTGAAATCACAGCTAGGATGCATTTATTCCTGGTTTATCATTGATTTATTATTTATTAAACATTTCATTATACTGGGTACTAGGGGGAGACACATAGTAATGTAAAAAATACATTTAAAGAGAGATTAATTTCAAATAGCAAAAAGTGCTATGGTGAAAATGGAAGAGTGTGATAGAACTGACTTACAGTTTAGAGCAGGGGATTCTCTAAAGCAGGGGATTCTCTACCCTGGGGAAGGCTGTTAATCTCCTTTAATTGGAGTTCTGAATGTAGAGAAGAAGTCAGCCCTGTGAAGCCTGAGGGGAGGGTGTTCCAGGCAGAGGGGCAGCAGTATTTAGGCCCTGAAGTCCAATGAGCTTTGTGATTTCAAGTAACAGAAGGGCTGGTGTGGAGAAAGGGAAGCATCATGAGCAGAGGGAGTTCTGGCAAAGCTGAAGAAAGAGAGGAGGCCAGGCGGGATTCAGGGCCCTCCCGTGGAGTTGGGATTTTATTCTATGTGATGTGGGAGCCACTGGAGAATTTTATCCAGGAGATTGACACAGTTGAAAATAGGTCAGAGATCACCAACATCAGCAGAAGCTTGTCAGGTGGTCAGGGGGGCCTGGGTGCTTAAGGATGGCCCTTGGACCAGAGAGGAAGCAGTGAAGGTGTGGAGTCATGGGTGAAGTGAGGAGAGGGAGGCAGCAGGGGAGCTGCCCAGCTTTTCACATGAGTGGTTGTGGGTGGATGGAGGTGGCATTTACTGAACCAGGAAGACCTGGAAAGGTTATGGGGTATCAATGACAAACTCCATTATGCTATTGAGTGTGAGATTTACGTTAGATCCCCACGTGGAGATCACAGGAGGCGGAGGAAGAGAGGGAGGAGGGGAAATGGACAAAGGGGACCTGAGTGTGGGCTCCCCCTAGTGAGTGGGGACTACTGAGAGTGTTGTCATAGAAGCCGACAGAAGACGGTGCTCTGAGTAGCGAGGAGCAGCCATCTGATCTGGTCTGACTCAGGTCCTGCCACATGGGGCTCACAGGTGGTCTTGATGTGGTCAGTTTACAGAGGGAACAGAGATCCTACTGGAATCACCAGTAGAGTTGGGAGGTGAATTGGCCCTTGCTGGAGGTTATGCTGTGATGGGGACCACACACCTGGGAGGTCAGGATACTTAGCCTTAAATTGTTATGGTAGGAGTATATAATGTGTTTGTATAATGTGTTCGAAAGGGAAAGTTCTGGAAGTGAGGGAGAATGAAAAAACACAGAAGACAAGGGAGACAAGACAATTCCCCATAGTAACCAAGTGAGCCTTAGGGAAGGTGAGTGAGGGTGGGCCCAGACCACCAAAGGAGGGTGGATTTGACCCAGGGTGTCAAGAGAGAAGGCAGAGGACAGACGCAGAGATGAACAGGCTGGAAAGCTTGGTGTTAAAGTGAGGAAATGCTTTCCATGGCTTCTATTTTCTCAATACAGCATAATAAGAAACAGATCTAAAGACAGCCAACATTGTAGACAGGTTTCAGGGGAAATGCATTGTTCAGGGAGCAGGTTGGTAGCTTTGTGTGGTAAACCACCAGCCACCCAGAAGGACCCGTATCCCTGGGTTCTGCACAGCTGAGGTCACCAGCCACCCAGAATGACCTGTGTCCCTGGGTTCTGCATAACTGAGGTCACCAGCCACCCATAATGACCTGTGTCCCTAGGTTTCTGCACAGCTGAGGTCTTCAGCACCCACTGGTACTATGTAGACACTGCAGTCCAGAGCTGTTGAGTACTATGGCACAGAACTTGGAGTAAAATCCAAACTGTCTCAAGACCCACATCTGGACCCAGCTTCCTCCCCTACCTCGCTCAGCTTTTCTAGAAAATTTCAGAGAGAAATTTTTAGCATCAGGGAATAGCTAAAAGGAGACCCTGACTATGAGAAAGACACCAAAGGGAAAGTGATTAATAATTAATAAAATGCCCTTTTAGCTGATTTCTTAGAACATGTATTCTTTGGGAATAAAATTCACATTTTATGATTAAAGGCTGTAAGAAAATAAAACTTTTGATCCATTAATTATTCTGACCTTCAACATCTGCTCAGCTGGCCTTTCGTACCCAGCACACACATGCATTCAGTTCCTCCCATCTTGCAGAAGCGTTTGAAGTCTGATTTGCAGACGTGGCTTCCTTCAGAAGCCCCCACATGCTCAGTGGCCAGGACCCGATGATTAGCATGCGTCTCTCCACACAGCGCCTGCTCCCTGGGCCGTCTCGTTGACGTCAGCTATCATTTCTGCCTTCTGTTAACACAGATGTCTGTATTGAGACCTCTCTCCTAATCGGGGAACAGGAGAGGGTGACTCGTGACTCCTAGACATCTCCTGTGAATGCTCCACCTGACTCTGGATTTGTCATCCTCCTGACTTTCACAACCCATCCTGCTTCTGGTCTGAGGATTTGTCGCTGCAATTGTCTCTCTTACAGTCGCCCAAGCAAAAATGGGAGGAATTAAGATCTCTGTCCCTCCCTCTGACAGCCCTAGCGTCCGGGCTCTCTCTCAAGTCTGTCTCCACCTCCCCGTCCCCCCATCTTTTTGCTGGTCTTTGGCAACAGCAGCCAGAGAGGCAGAGCCTGCAGGTTCCTCCGTACCTGCTCACTCTCCCCCACATTCCTTTTGTCCTCATCCACTTCTTAGTCCCATCTCTGTTCCTCCTCCACAAGCACACGTGCAGTTTAACAAACTTCTGACCTTCCTATGCATACCTTACTTTCTAGTCTCCACGACTGGCACATGTCTGAAATAGTCTTTATTTCTAATCGATTCTTTCATCAACTGATCCACCAATTAATTTCACTATCCATATTTTGAATTTGTATTACTTTAAATTTTCATTCACTTTTTTTCAAGCACAAAGGTGTCTCCTCTTCCTGAAGGGAGGAAGATCCGAGGCAGAATGGGATTCTCTGTGGTGCCTCCATGACCCTCACTGGACCCCAGTGGGCGTGGGTGTTGCTCTTCTCTGCTCCCACGTCCTGTAGCAAACCTTCATCACAGTGCTTGCCACACAGTATGTTCTTGCTAATTCACTTACATGAGAAAACTGGAACTGAAATTCGGGGGTCTGTTCTTCATTTCTCTGTTCTAGCTGGACACAGGGTGGTACCTCAGTAATAAAATACCAAATTCACAAGTACAAGAATAAATGAAGGGAAGTTTGAAAGCTCCCTCCTCCAATTTTTAGTGGTTCAAAAACAACTGGTTTTAATGACTCCTTTATATAGATTTCCAGATAGGCTGCTATAAAAGCACTGTTGTTTGATCAAGGGCTCAGTGGGTCAGATTAGATAGTCTGTTAAAAGTTCATCTCAATTCCCTTCTGGTAACATGTCCATGGAAATGGAGGGTTATCCAAGGTGATGAGGCTGACAAAAGATCTAATGCAGTCCTGGGCTGCATTAATAGAAGAATGGTATCCAGTTCACAGAAGGTAATGAGCTTTCTGCACTGAGCACCACTAAACTCACCATGGGAAGACTGTGATTAACTCTAGGTATCTTATTGAAGCAGGAAAGCAGTTATCTGACATTTATCCAGAGAGGTCAGTGGGTAATGAACCCTATCTCATATGAGCAATGGTTGAAGATACTGTGAACGTTTAGTGGAAAAAAGAGACATCAGCACAGAAACAAGTCTCCCTGTATTTGAGGTCTGCTGTGTAGAAGAGGAATGTAACTCACCCCACTCAGCCTTGAGAGCTAGGCTTTTTGGGCAGAAATTACACATGGAGTAGATCTCAGCTAATTAAGAGTAAGAATGTTTTAACAGAATAAGCTGCCTTTTAGATTACTGAGTTTCTCAATGCTAGAAGTGGAAAAGAAGACAACTTACTATTCAGTAGGTAGATACTCTCCCAGATGGAAGATTCAACTATTCCAAAATGGTGACCTTACTGTCTCATCTCCCAAAAGGGTTCAAGAAGAAATAGAATTTAAGTACATGAAGACAATTTAGGCAACAGGAAAGAAAAATTCCTGGGAGATAATAATGCTCATGATTATGTCCATTTGGAGGCCTCAATTGAAGATCACCTTGATAAATAGTTCAGATAGCCATTTATTAAAACACTTTGGTGACTTGTGTTCAAAACCAAAGAGAAGTAAATAGGCAGCTCTTATTACCCCCGACTCAAGGTTTTATTTTACCTTTATAAGGTCTTTATCCATGGCAAGGCATTTGGCATTTTTTTTTTTTTTTTTTTTTTGTTGGAAATATGTACGTCTGTAGCCCCATATGTTGAACAATTAAGTACACATATGGAAGTAAAACTCAGTGGGGAGGGGGGAGCAGGAGATGAGTAAATTCACAATCAGCAAGGCACTTTTGAGCATGGGGATATTTTAAATAAGAAAATCAACAAAAATAATAAACAAGACAGAAAGGGCATAGGGGAGATTAGTGTTCTATCAATTTATCAACTGTATTGTTAACAAAATAGGGAATTTGATGGTAGCATTTTAACAGAATCCAAAGCTATTACTTGGTTCTGAAAATTATTCTTGTTCTAAAAACCCCAGGCATTTATTTTTTAAATTTTAATTCATGATTACCAAACATTTAAGAATTTTAAATGTCTGCAGGTTTTATTTTAACCAATGATTTTTTTTAATCTCATATGCGACATTTATGCAGTTTTATTTTAACTAATCAACAAATACATCTTTTGTTTTGGTATTTGGATATGGAATTTAAATTATTATTTTTATAGCTTATCTATACTACCTCTGCTTGCTGCGTGCATATAAATCCCATTATCATTAATAAGAGTTATACCATGAAAGCATATACTCATTAGCGTCTAATGCACCTCTCAAGGTTATCCTAAGGTGTAGAAGTTTAATGAGTACCTAATGAGATCTCCAGTACCACTGATTAAGAATATCTATCATGCTTGTGAAATGGATATCACAATCTAACACAGGGAAGCTAGTAAAAAAAAATATTCTCAAATAGCCTCTTTTGTTATTAATCACATATGTGAAAGGCACTTTGTGTTGACAAAGTTATGACCTTTAATTTTATACATTAATACTTGAAATCTGCTAATCTCTTTAGTAATTCATCACAATTTAAATTTTCATGCAGTAGATGACACTTTTGTAATTTGTAATATATATAAGACTTAAAAAAACTGGATCATGTTTTAAACTAGAACTTTCATATATATTAAAAAACTTTTATATATAAAAATTAAAAGTATAATTTTTTACTATTGCTTTGAATAATAAATTCACAGTGGGGAACCAATCATCTGTTAATATGGTACAAATGAAATCAGTTTAGATAATTGAGACCAATCTTATCATCTATTAACATAGGCTCTTTTTTGTGTGTGTGACAGTCTCACTTTGTCACCCTCAGTAGAGTGCTGTGGTGTCATTGCTCACAGCAACCTCAAACTCTTGGGCTCAAGTGATTCTCTTGTCTCAGCCTCCTGAGTATCTGGAACCACAGGTGCCCCCACAACACCTAGCTATTTTTAGAGATGAGGTCTTGCGTTGGCTCAGGCTGGTCTCAAACCTGTGAGCTCAGCCAGTCCACCTGCCTCAGCCTCTGAGAGTGCTAGGATTACAAGCATGAGCCACTGTGCCCAGCCTAACCTAAATTCTTAAAAAAAAAAAAAAAAAAAAAAAAAACAATTCAGATTAATATAATAGTACAGACAATTAGGATACATTGTTTGCATTTGTTAGGTAAAGTCCAAGTTGTAGTTGTGCCCCTCACCCAGGTGTGCCGTATACCCTTACATTGTGCCTGTTTGGTTAGAGCACACTTTCCCGCCTCTTCCACCCTACCTCATTTGAGTTTAATTGTGCTTTTCTCTTTGTGTGGGCATGTGCTTTTTTGTCTACTGGTTTCATATTAGTATTGAGTACATTGCATACTTACTTCTCCATTCTTGTGATACTTTACTAAATAGAATGTTCTCCACCTTCACCCAGGTTAGTAAAAAAGATGTAAGTCACCATCTTTTTATGGCTAAGTAGTATTCCATGGTACACATATACCCCAGCTTATTAATCCATTCATGTGTTGATGGGCACTTAGGTTGATTCCACATCTTGGTGACTGTGAATTCTAGTGCATTTTACATAGCTTCTCAATTAAACATCTTTAGAAAGAGAAAAAATTTCCAGTTGTGGAATATATTCTGAAAATCTGAACTAATAGTCTGATTTGAATATTTTGATCTATTTTATTTGCTAGTTAGATATTTAGATAGAATGAACAATATCTGATGGTGCAAGAAAGGGAACTATAGTCAATGATCAGTTCTACTATAACTAAAAGAGTTGAATTGAAATTTTCTTCACACAAAGAATTGATAGTTTGAGATGATGAATACCCAATTACTCTAATTTGGTTAATATATGCTGTATGCCTGTATCAAACATCGCATCTACTCTATAATTATATACAACTATGATGTACCTATAATAATTAAAAATTAAAACATTTAAAACAAAATAAAATATAAAGTAGAATTGTTTAAATAAGATACTAAGTACCTTTGTACATTTTTAGCTGAATGAAGTTCTTTGACATTTTCATTCCCTCCCCCTCCCTCCCCCCCTTGTCAGGACTATGCTACTATCAATGCTTTTCAGGGAAGTTTTTCTTAAAAATCACTTACTGAAAAGCTTCTATCCCATTGAACTGATAGGTTAATGAGTGACCTTCTGCATTGTAAGACGGTGGCTACAATGATCAAATAAGGTAGTGTAGCCGTAAAAGGCTTTGTAGCTATATTTTGTTGTTATTGCATATTGGCGAAAATGGTCTATAAAGTTGATGGCTTCTGAATGGGAATTTGGTAGGTTGTAACAGACATGTGGAAAGGCTAGTTCCCACACATCTATTAATAATCACAAGGTTCCAGGACTTGTTCTCTCCTTCTTTCTCTGTCCTCTCCATTCTCACTCTCTTTTTATCTTGCTGCCTTTCTGTCTCTGCCTCTTTCTCTCTCTCACACTCATATATCTACTCTCATACTAACAAATTTAAACTTATTTGCCATTTTTATTTATACTTACCATAAATAGATCAAAATTCACCTAAACTGAATTTCTTGGTTAGAAAAAACCATATGTCCTGTCATTGAGATTGATACTTAGTGGATTTCTTAACTAGTAAGTATCAACGAAAGCGTGTGGAGTGATATAACAGGTGCCCTGGAAGGTAGAATTTGAGAAATCAAAGCAAAAGTCAGTGAGTGGATCGTATGGTAAGAATTATCCCTACTTGTTGTCTCTTCTAGAGAAAAATGAGAAGAGCAAAGCAAGGGGTGATGTGCTTTATACAACAATTCAAGCAAGAAAAAGGAAAACCCAGAGTAACTGACTGGATGGATGGATGGATGGATGGATGGACGGACGTCCAAATATGGAGCCATTATCAGTAGATTTTACATGGGTGCCATTTTATTCATGGCTACTTCTCAAGTGTCTCATTTGATTTGGGCTGTAATAGAACACCACAGAGACTCACAAACAACAGGTATTTATTTCTCACAGATGTGGAGGTTTGGAAGTCCAGGATTAATGTGCTCAAAGATTTAGTGTCTAATGATGACCCACTTCCTGGCAGACTTTTTGTTGTATTCTCATATGGCAGGAAGGGATAACTATAAAAAACAGCATGGAGATTTCAAACAAAAAAATGGAACCAGCACATCACCCAGCAATTCTACTACGAGGGACTTATCCAAAGGAAAAGAAGTCAGTGTAGCAAAGGGTACTTGCAAAGGGTCGTTGCTGCACTATTCACCATAGCAAAGACCTGGAATCACCTAAGTGTCCATCAGTGTATGAAGAGACAAAGGAAATGTGCCTCATATCCACAATGGAATACTATTTGTCCATAAAAAGAGTAAAAACTTGTATTTGTCACAACATGAATGGAAATGGAGGTCATTATATTAAGTGAAATAAGCCAGCCACAGAAAGACAAGTATTACATGTTCTCACTCAAAGGAGAAGATAAAAAGTTGATCTCACAGAAGCAGAGAGTAAAGTGGTAGTTACTAGGGGCTAAGAAGGGAAGGAAAGAGTGGGGGCTGAAGAGAGGTTGGTTAATGGGGACAAATATACAGTCAGGTGAAGTGAATAAGTTCTCATGTTTGATAGCAGAGGAGGGCGACTATCATTAACAACATGTTATATATTTCAAAGTAGAAGAGAGAACTTGAAATCTTCCAAACACACATATGGTAAATACTTGAGGTGACAGATATCCTAATTACCCTGACTTGATCGTTACACAGTATTTGTATGTGATAAAATACCATATGTACCACATAAATATGTCCAAATATTATATACAAAAAGAAAAGAAGGGCTCTCTAGGGTACCTATCATTCATGAAGACCCCATCCTTGTGACCTAATCATCCTTCAAAGGCCCCGCTTTCCAATACCATCTCGTTGAGGATTAGAATGTCAACTTACAAATTTGGAGCTGGGGTTACAAAAACATTCAGTCCATACCATCAAGTATCATGAAAATGAGTGAGCATCAGAATGAATCATGGAGTTTCAATGATAATCTATCAATTTCCTTTTTGGAAATATAATTTTACTTTTTTTATAATAAGATTTTTTTTTTTTTGGCACACTCATTATAGTAGCAAGTATTAGATTACTTTGATACCATTTCTCCTTTTTTTTGGTCTACTATCTGGAAGAAGATAAACTAAGTAGCTTGTGGTTTCAAAATGGAAAAGAGAAAGAAAGAAAGTAAGATGCCTAAGTGAACCATAACTAGATCATTACTGCCTGAAATGAATTTGATGTATATTTCAAAGCATACAGGATTCAGTACATCTCTCATATTGATGTGTCCATAAAACATTTATAGCTCTAGCCTATTTTAACATCTATTAAATTAAATCGATGAATAAACCTTGAAGGTACCACGTCTTGCTAAAACTAAATGTGTTAGGGAAGCAAAGTAATTGCTGAGCCTCATGTCAATATCACTTATTTAAAATATCTGCAATCACTAAGTATACAAGGCATAATTACATGGCTTGGTCAATGTTGACAAAGTGTACCTACCACCGAGATGGGTAGACAATCTGGTGAGCTGACCCAGGAAGTGATGATGACTCATTTATAGAGGTCAAAGGATATCTTTCACATCAGAGGCAGCACCAATTATCTCTTCTTTCAAATAAGTGATTTCAAAACTGGGATTACATTTTTTTAAATAGGCTTTTTTTTTTTGTAGAGTAGTTTCAGCTTCACTGTAAAATTGAGAGAAAGGTACAGCAATATCTTCATGTTTCTCCAGATGTATAGCCTCTCACGTTGTCAGCATCCCCCACCCCAGTGGTACATTTGTGCCAACTGATGAACAAACATCGACACATTCTTGTCACCCAAGTTCATAGTCTGCATTAGAGCTCATGCTGGGTGTCTATATTCTATGGATTGGGACGCACTGGTAATGGCACGTATCCACCACTATAGTATCATCCAGAGTAATTTCTCTGCTCTGCAAATCCTCCATGCCCTCTTATTCATTTTTCCTCTCCCCCATACTCCCCTGGGATTATTTTTTAAGTTAAAGAATCAGAAGATGCATTGCAGAAGCTGATCTAGGTAAGTCTGTAGCTGTAGAAATGCAAGAGTTAACTGTGAAACTTTCCTGGTTGATAACACTTTCTGTATGTCTGCTGCTTGGTCATTTACACTATCTTGAATAGTTTGACATTTTGCCCTCAAGATGTTATGAAAATCCAGATTTTTGTAAGCAAATCTGTTAGGGTCAGCATGTCTCTGAAAAAGTCTTGAAGAAATGGTTCAAGGAATGAAGAAAGTTAATGTGTTTAGGGGACAGAGGCTTTAAAAGCATCAATTTGTGGACCAGATGTGGTGGGTTACCTTCTGTGAAGTAAGAAGCTTAGGTCAAAATTTCAACCTCTGTGATGTGGAGGACATTCCCATATGTACAAAATTGTATGGTCCAACCTGTTAAGAGAGTTCACAAAGTGATAGGGCTAAGATAAAAATCTCAGCTTTTTGAGGAATTGTTGGTTTCCGGTTAAAGTTAGTGAAATCAGAAAAATCATGGTATCAATGAAGAGAGAGTAACAAAAAGAGTACTTGTGAAAGCCTTCATCATCCTTTCTTAATTCTCTAGTTTGTTTTTCTGTAATACCAGAACAACATTCTTGTGAAATCTTACTTAGTACAAGAAGATATTTTCTTTCTAAGCTATTATCACAACTGTCAGTTTTCTATTTAATGGCACATTAATCAACTGAAAAGTGTAAACCATGGCCAATTGACATTTTTAGCTTTTAACTATTCTCTCTCACTTATTGACTTAAAACACAATAATTGAATTGGGCAATTCTTTAAGAAATTAGTCTATGTCCAAGATTTAGCTGATTACCTTGCTTTTTGTCTTAGTCTGTTTGTGTTCCAGTCTTAAAGGAATACCCAAGGCTGGGTAATTTGTACAGAAGAAAGGTTGATTTGGCCCACAGTTCTGCAGGCTATCCAAGAAGCATGGCGCTGATGTCTGCATGGCTTCTGGTGAGGGTATCAGGCTGCTGTCAATCATGGTGGAAAGTGAAAGGGAAAATGGCACGTGCAGGTCGCACTAGGAGAATGGAAAGAGAGAGAGCCTGGGAAAGTGCCAGGTTCTTCTCCACCACTATTCCCTCCAGAACAAAGAGTGGGAACTCCCTCCCTGGAGAATGGCACCAAGCCACTTATCCGGGATCCACCCCCATGATCCACGCACCTCTTGCCAGGCCCTGTTTTCAACACTAGAAAATAAATTTCAGCACAGGCTTGCTGTGACCAAGCAAACCATAGCAAAACCATAGCACTCATATATTCAGACAACTTAAAAACGTTGCAGCTGTGTAAGCACAATGTAATAAAAATAAAACATGCATAGAAAAATTATTCCGAGTGAGAGCAAAACAAAGGAAGAAGAAGAGTAAGATGAATTTGTGAGGAAAGTTAGCCCACAACAACGCATGTGGCAGAGATTGTGTATGTAATAAAGCTGGGCTAAAAGCTCCAAGTTTCCCTACAAATAAAAATCAAACAAGAAAATGCTTTGACCTATGAGATTTTTTTCTATCCCTCAGAACATTTGGTTGATGGCAGACTTTATCTGCTGGTATGCAGCTCCTGGAGCTTCTGCCTTGTTCCAGGTATTGAAAATGTAGTCAGTCCATCCTCACAATAATTTTTGAAGGAGGCATTATCATCTCCTTTACACAGATGAGGACGTGGAGCTGTGGAGAGCCTTTATAACTTATTCAAAGTCACAGAAGCAATAAACTGTGAGCTAGAGATTTGAATGGAAGTTTCTCTGAGATCAAAGTTCATGCTTGGCCTTTTCTATTCATTCCCACTATTCAATGTACAGCTTTCCTATTTTCTCTTGAGTGAAGATTGTAACTATCTTTTAAAATTGACTTATCCAGGCCTGAGTGAATGTTTTCTGTGAGATTTCTTTGGTAGGGTATCAGTGCCGGTGGCTGATACTGGGCAGCTGCTCACTTTTCTCCAATAATTTGTCTGAGATCAAGAAAATCTAGTCAATGAATTGTCAGCAAGGACTGAAATATTCCAAATACTGTCCTGGGTGCCTGGGTGTAGGTCAGGGTTGTATAGATACTTAATTTTATGTATTGAGGCTTTTATTTTATTTTATGAGGCTTGAAAATCTGACCAAATAAGTATGGGGAAACATAATTATAAAATATTAAAATAGCCCTTAAATGCAAAAAATAGAAGAGTTATCAAGAAGCAGTATAAAATAGGCTCAGTGCCCATAGCTCAGTGGGGTAGGGCTCTGGTCACATACACCAAGGCTGGAAGATTTGAACCTGGCCCAGGCCTGCTAAGCAACAATGACAACTGCAACAAAAAAATAGCCAGGTGTTGTGGCAGGTGCCTACAGTTCCAGCTACTGGGGAGGCTGAGGCAAGAGAATCACTTAAGCCCAAGAGCCTGAGGTTGCTGTGAGTAGTGACACCATGGCACTCTACCAAGGGTGACATAGTGAAACTCTGTCTCCAAAAAAGAAGCAGTATAAAATAAATTGATAAATGAATAATGCAAGTCATAATTGTTAGAGGATTTCAAAGGAGGGAGATATTACTTTTATAAAGTTGATTGGGAAACGCTTCATAAAGACAGCAGGATTTTTAAACTCCCAACTTCGATTAAATGGAATGTTTGGATTTTTTTACTTTCATTTATATAAGCACAGCAGAAAACTGCTGGATGGATCCGAGACTTCAAGAAATGATATTCAGAATATTGGACTATTCACTTCAGTGACCTTTTGGGAGTTCTCCAATAAATGAAACTAGGGTGCATGGACTTTTTTGTGCCTTGGAATTTACAAGTGATTGCTTTGAGGGCTATAGACACACAGTAGAGAAACCATAATATTTAGCAGTTGAAAGACATGAACAACTCCAAAAGATACCCCTTGGGAAGTAGTGAAATAGAATTTTCTTTAGTGAATAGTCTAGGAAATTGAAGAACAGAAACAGCCATCCATTGCTCATGTATGCCTATAAAGGCTGAAGAAACAGCTTAAAAGTTCAGTTTTCTATTAAGTACCTTGAACTTCCAAGAAGCTTGCCCACTTAGTAGGTGTGTTGTCCTTATGAAACCCACTTGAGTCGTTAGTTGTCTTCTGCTATGATGTGTTTCATATTTTTGTCATGTGAGAGTAGCACATTTGATCCTTTTTTGCTTAATAAAATGAGCAGCTATTTCATAGGTTAATTCCCCTGCCATTAACACCTCATAAATTAACATGCGTTCAGGATGAGATCAGCTTGCTTGGTTAGTTCTTGCTTCTTTTCCAAATCATGCTTGAACACCTTTACCAGATGGGTGGCTGAAATTTCACCTTTTTTTTTTTTTTTATGTCCTTAAACTTTCTGCTACTTTAAGCTGGTAGCAGACTGAGGCCACCATGGATTTAAACAAGATTATTAAATCAGACATTTAAATAAATTTTCACTTTTCCTTGCACATGGAATCCTACGTGACTAGTTTGATTATACTTTCTATTTTTTTGCGAGATCTGCCGGGTAAAGTGAACAGGTCAGATGGATTCAGTAGGCTCCAAGAAGATGCTCTCGTGAGAGAAAATGACCAGGAATGAAAGAGAAGTCTAAGAGGAGCTTTGGTTTTCCTTTTGGTGTTCTCAGAAGTACTGGAGATACAAAGTCAGATAGGTAACAGCAATGCCTTTGAATCTCCAGTGAATTTTCTTTTCTCATGTTAGATTCATCTCCTTTATCCTCCACGTCCTACCTTGGGATGGTTTCTGACTTGACCACAGCCCACAGTTGCTCCAGATCCAGCACAGTCTGCTCTGGAGGTCCCTGCTTGTCTTTCCCTACCCTACTTCCTCCCGTCTCTCCACACCTCAGTCCTGCCACCCTGGCCTCTGTGCTGCTCCTCACATCTGCCGACATCGCAGCCTCCTCCAGGGCTTTGCACATGCTTCTCTGCTTGCCATATTCTCCTTCTGGACATCTTCAATTATCATGCAAAGTCTCAGAAAAGTCTTTCCTGATCGTTCTGTAAAAAATAGCAGTCAACACCTATTCCCAGCATTGTTGATACCCTGTACGCTGACAGTGTACCTGCTAAATATTTATTGATTTACTTCCTGTCTTCTCCAACTAGAACATTAGCTTTATGAAGGAATAGGCTTTGTCTCACTTGTTCACTGCTATATCCACCAGACTGAGAAGAACTGTCAGGGACCTGGTGCACCATGATGGTTGTGAATACCTGGTACATTTCCTTCCCTTCTGAGTTATGCGTAGTGTGTTAATCTCTCACAATTTTATAATCTATTTTAACTAGACTTGGGCATTCATCAGGGTACTGTTCATCATTTTTCCTCTTCTTAACTTCATTTCTGAAAGCCACGTAACTGGCGTGGGAGCCAGACTCACAAACCCAACTCAGGAACATGGGGGAGGGGCTGCGGAGAGAGCTTGATGTTTACGAATCCATGGAGCTCTCTGAAGGCCTTTCCCATGACATCAAGGGCCTAGCTGCCGAGATTGGGTCAGCTGTTTTCGTTCTTCTTATTTTAATACATACAGCTGTGAGGTCTGTGAGAGGCAAGAACTGTGAGTGCTTATGTGCCTACAGCATCTTAAGCGCAGATGGGCCCATAATTGATATTTAAGAAATATCTATGGATAGAAATATTAGAGTAACAGAATTAATTTTTAGAGTTCTATGTTTTTAATTCTGACAAATAAGTGAATATTTGGAGAGTTGTGAATACCTGCAGTTTCTGAAACATTGATTTGAATTTTTCAGAGACGGATTTTTAACACAGTATTTGACATAGAATAATAAAGAAAAAATACCCTGCAAGTAGAGAAATCTGTGATAATAATGAAGTTGAAATTCTGTAACATACTCTTGCTTATTCTCCTGGTCTTCTAGTGACAACACAGCAGCAGGAAAACAGGAAAGTCTCTCAATTTAAGTTGCCTTTGGCTTCTTATTCATTTTGACAAACCAAAATTGGCATTTATTTCATATTTACAAGTAAAAGTTATAGTACAATGTTGACTCATAGACAAAGACATTTTTAGTTTTTCTCTGAAACAAAAAGTCATTTTCATATAATGGGTTTGGATTTACTAATTTGCCCATGTCACTATTCATGCTATTTCTAAAAATGGAAACCTATACTTTATCTAAAATCAATGACTTTAATAAATAAGGGTGTATTACATTATTAAGCCTCCTTTTCTTTTATACTTTTTTGTATGGGCAGTTCAATTTGTTTCACAAACAGCTCACTCATTTATTATTTCTGTACATTTGTAGAAAGTGACATCATTATTCTCATTGAATAAGGAGGTAACTTACAGCAATGAGATCAAGTGGGTGTCCAGGTCCCAAGGTTTTCTAAGCAAGTAATCTTGGGTGTGCTGAGATATGAGGTGCCCTAGAAAAGCTTACTTGCTGCAGTGGACTCCTGCAAGTTCTCCAACACATCCTTTTACATTAAAAGAGGGATTCTAATCTTTTTGTTTCCCATTAAGGTGCAAATATTTCTGGCCAGGGTAGCAAGTTGTGATGGAGCATTAAAGGGAAAAGGTGAAACATAGCATCCAACCCACACCAAATTCTCTTCATATGAGCATGTTGTGAGTGTCTTTGACAAAATGAACACTCTGTATTTTTCCAGGAATATGTTCAATTTATCCACACCAGAAAAACTGGTATAGTGCAAGCTTCCTTAAATAGCTATTTGTAAGAAAATGAAATGTTTCTGTAGTCAAACTGATGTGAAAAATAATGGGGTAAATAAAATCAAATGGGGTTGTTTTCTAAGAGATGACACTGGGGAAACCAAACTGTCCATATTTACTACGAGTTTAGCTGTCAGAAATCGGGTGAGGTGCAGCGTGCTGAGTCTCAACGTGTGAGCACCCGCCTCGCGTGGCTTTGCTGGCCTGGTGCTGCGTAAAGCACCAGGTATAAGGCCTGCAATAGAGTGGCCACGTCCAGAACGTTGATTTTCCTCCTTTAGTTTCTTCTTTTTCCCCTTTGGAAAATCAAGAGCTTCAAAATCAAGTGCTAAATAACAAATAATATTTTATAATATTGACTTTCATTCATTATTCTCCAGACTTTTCTGAATAATTTTTGTTAGCATTATTTCAGTGGGAAATATTTTAATCCTTTCCCATCACAAACTTGATTAGTATGAGTGCTTCTGTTTGTTTCCTGTACGGTGTTTCTTTTCTATGAATTTATTTGTGTGAATCTAACATTTAAATGATATGGTAATAGGTCCACATAGAAGTGAACGACAGATTTGGAGGGTCTTTAGGATGATTACTATTTGTCTTAATGTTAATTACTTGGATTATATGCAAATTTAAAATGGAATATTAAATAGGCACTCAAATTTATATAATGTATATTACAGGTTACTCTAAGCAGTATGTAATTTTCTTCTTCTTTAAAATCAAACTATTTTAGGGCCATGTGCAATGGCTCATGCCTGTAATCCTAGCACTCTGGGAGGGCAAGATGAGGGTGATGGATTGAGCTCAGGAGTTGAAGACCTGCCTGAGCATGAGTGATACTCCATCTTTACTGAAAATAGAAAAGATTAACTGGGTGTTGTGGTGGGTGCCTGTAGTCTCAGCAACTCAGTAGGCTTAGGCAGAAGGATCACTTGAGTCCAAGAGTTTGAGGTTGCTGTGAGTTAGGCTGATGCCACAGCACTCTAGCCAGGTGTAACAGACTGAGACTCTGTCTAAAAAAAAAAACAAAAACCCAAACTATTTTATGTTGCAGCAAGCTTTTAAAGTTTTCATAGGTTGTGTCTAGTCATCTGAAGTGAAAACCAGGTTCCCAAGACACACTTGTGTCTATTTTGTAGAACTCATTTGTCAAAGGAAAATTGACATCAATGATTATAAGAAGGAAGTGAAATTCATGAATGTTTGATGAAAAATAAGGAATTCTCCAAAATAAGTAACAATTTTACAGCTTTTGAAAAAAAAAAAAACTCTATGGCAAACATAAAAGTGATATATTAACCTTTTAAAAACAATAAATTTTTATTTTACTTAACCTTTTAGTGTAGATTTTTAGAATATTTCTGGGCATTTTTAGGATATCGCAGTACAGCATTTTCTGGTGGGTCAATCTAAATAAACACACAGGTAAGTTAATTTTGAAGGCCGATGGCAACTCTACAGATGCTCTGACCTTATTAAGTCCCTCCCTACTTCATTTATTAATTTACTTGCAGGGTTATCATTCCCAACTGTATGTTTTAATTGCTCCAGCCATGCAATGGGAAGAACAACCTGAATTTTAAAGACAGCATTGCGCGAATACTGGCACAGACTCAGAATAACTAGATGTGTATGCTCTTTTGATAAAGAGCAGTTTCCAGAAACATTTCCCAGCTCATTGTGCACAATTGTTGACATTTTGCCATTGAAATCTTTTTAATGCTGTAGCCCTTTGAAATTTGTGTAGCGGCTTTGCTTCCCATTAAAGTGGATGAGAATATAAGGAGAAACCAAAAATAAAATTTCTCAAAGCATGCCTGGTATTGTAAGGATTTATGATGGGTATCACAACATCTATGGATCAGTGAACACAAATTTGTTTAAAAAAAAAAAAAGAAAGAAAGAAAGAAGAAGAAGCAGCACAGTTCTTCAGATAGTTCCAAAGAGATACAAACAAAATCCACTAACGGAACTCTCTCGATTTGGATGAAGTAGCACAATCATGGGATTTATTAAATTTGCTGATGGGTTTGGCTGTATAAGGACATTTCAGCATGATGCAAAATGAAACCAAAGCAAATCACTTGGGTCTGATGCCATCAGCTGTTCGGTACATAATTGGTGGAGCGTGTCTGAGCATTCTGTCCCCGGGTCCCAGAAGGCTCCGGGGGAGGCCAAAAGGGCAATAAGACATCAAGGGTCAGTAAGAAGCTCTTGATGTGATAATCACAGGATGCTGATGTGGTTTATTTTTGTTTCTTCTAGTACTTTTAATTGCTTCATTTTTAATATTTAAACATTCTGTCCATCTGCCTTTATTTTGATGCAAAGTATTCGGTAAGAGCTTTTTTTTTTTTTTCCAGTTAGAAATCTTGTATGTGGTCCATTTTCTCTGCTAATTTAAACTGATATCTTCGAAAGCCCCCTGTTCCTGGAGGGGCTTGTGTCTGCGACCTTCCTCCAGTGCTGCCTTGATCTCTGTCTTTCTGCGCTCGCACCACACTTTTTAATTGTGGGAACTTCACAGTATGTTTTAGTTATCTATAGCAGTTAGATACCTCCCTTTGCTAGTATTTCTCAGAAGTTTTCTGGATGCCCTTTTTAAAAATAATTTTTTTTATTTTTCCACATGACTTACAGAGTCAACAGCTCTTTTTTTTTTTTATTATTATTATAGATAAAAATATGCACCATAGATGTGGCCCAACCCAGATAAAATTCCACAGTATTTTAACTGGAACTACATTTAACTCTTAAAAAGCATAAGAAGTTTTCCATTTCATCTTTTTTTATAATTAAGGTTTTCCCATATGAATTATAAACATACCTTGGTAAAATGATAATTTCTCTGCTTCTACATGGATAAGCCATTATAATCAGGTTAAATACCATCTTTTCCCAAACTCCCCCCTTTCAGCCTTCTCCTGTAGAAAAAAACTGCTCCTCCAGCTGTGTGAGCAGGTTTATTTTGAGATAAATCAGTAACCTAGAGATGTCACACTTGTCCCTGGTTGACAGGGGGACTGCACACCTTCCTTTCTGCAGCCCGGCATTACCTCAGGCGTTTGTCATTGAAATGGCCTCTCATCTCCCTGGAGCCTCACTTCTGTGATTAACTTCGGGGGGTAGGACCCAGTCTCCACCGTAGGGTAGGCTGTGCTTACGTAACCCCACAAGAAATCTCAAAAATCCCGTCCATCCTTGTCCAACTAAGTGTTGAGCACAGTGTGACACAGCGTGACACGGTACTTCTTACTCATCCTGCTCCCAGGGCTTTGTCCTTTTTCTCTCCTGGCACACTTGCCCGTCCGCACCCGCGTCCATGTGCTACACTAACGAGCTGGTTGCTACTTCCCTCTCATTACCTGACATCAGCCTTTCTGCCACACGCTGAGCCCATTGCATTCTTCAGCAGCGTTTTTATTTCTTGGGACACGCCATGGTTTCTCCATCTCAGCATTTGGGGCTGGGTCATTTTCTGTGGCAGGTGCTGTCCTGTGCGTTGTAGGACGTGTAGCAGCATCCCTGGCCTCAACCAGTAGGACTCTTTCCCAGCGTGACAACCCAAACTGTCTGCAGACATTGCCAGACGCCCCTGGAGGGCAGAGTCACAGCAGCAGCAGAGTCACAGCAGCAGGAGACCACTGGAGTCTGTGCACACCCTCCAGAACTCTGAGCACATCCTGGTTTCCTGCTTTTCAGAGCAGCACCTCAGATGGTCCCTGCCTCCTTCCCATTGGTCACACCAACTCTTGGGAAGACCCCTCACAAAAATCTGGAGAAACCCCGAGGCCAATGGTGAGGTTGCCTTTTGCTCCTGGTAACTACAGAATGAGCCCGGATGGCGTAGTTTCTGCTGCTGGGGACCCAGTTGCTTTAACTTAGCTTCCTCAGGGCTCTAAGGTAGAGCCTTGAGCAATCATTATGCTTCATGTCCTTACTTGCAGCAGGGTTCCTCTGGGCACAGGGTGTGATCAAAATATATTAGATAGAACATGGGAGCCCAGGGGGTTGGGGCAGGAAGATCAGAAAGAATCTTGATTCAATTTAATTTCTTGGGTGAAGAATGAGTTTTATACATCTCCTCATTGGTAAATCTTTTAAAGACTGCTTGCTTTTGATTGAAGTTTAGTAGGGATAACAGGATGAAGGTAAAAATATTTCCCCTCCTCCTGGAGCTTCATCCATTGTGTACCCTGGGTGAATTTTTCTCCCTTCCTTCTCTGTCAGTTGGCAGTTAATTCTCATTGCCCTTCTAATTATATTCTGAAGCCTTTTACACTTCTCTCTATGTCTTGTTTTCCTAGCCTGGATACAACCTAAAATATATTTTCCACCTGTATTTTTACTGTGTTTGCTTTCACCGCTTAATAATATTTGTTGTGCACTGATTATTTTTCAAGATTTTATCCCCCAGGAGATAGTTTTCTTACAGTCTGTTGTGTTTCAATGACCCTGCCTTTAAGTCTCCTGCTGTTTCTTTAGTCTATTTGACAAATTTAGAGCAGCAGTTTGGAATATTTAACGTTGTGCTTCTCTCACTGAAGTTGAAAAGAAAATGTCTCTGTGAACCTTCCTTTTTCAGGTTCACGGTGTATCAGCATTTTCTAAACAGGTTTTCTCCTGGGTAGAAGCAGCTGTAGGTCGTGCCCCACTTTCTCTGTGATAAAAATGTCTTTGAGAGACTTCTTAATTCTCCATTGCCCATTCTCCCCTGATACCATTTCTTCAGTGGGCTTGAGAGAGTTTAGCACTCTTCTTTACACACACACACACACACACACACACACACACACGATGATTATAGGAATGAAACGCCCTGAAATGTACCCAGAGGTGACCTCATTTTTTGAGGAGCATCAGCTTGGAAGGCCCTTTTACCCCAAGCCAGGTAACTTCTGCTTCAGCTTTGCCTGCACTATCTGATACGACTGTGCCAGCCCACCCAAATGTTTTCATGACGGGTGGACCATAAAGTCATAGCTCAGGGTAAGACACCATGGCCAGAGACTGTACATTTTACCTTGTTTCCTGCAGTGGAGTGATTCAGCTGGATTGCACATGTTTGTTGATGCCGTTTTGTTGCCAAATCCTAGGATCTGTAAAAAATAGTAGGTCTCAGTCTTGAGGAACTCTCCAGTTCTTTGGAATAGGGACACACCCCAAAGTGGATCACTTACAAGGCTGTGCAGAGAGGGAGGTGTGCCGACCTCCGTCCCCGCCCCTCTCTGCCCTGCTCTGTGTGGTCAGGGCATGGACGTGAGTGGCTGCCACTCCCTTTATGAGTGAGGGAACTGGCAGGCATGGTTTAATTGCAGCAGGAAGTCTCATACAGTGTTTCCAGCCCCCCTTTTCAAAAGAGGATGCTATTCAGGAGGTTTCAAAACAACATGGGGGCAGCATACAAGTTTCAACCCACTAGAACCAAGATGGCAGAGAAATCAACCACTTCTTGACCCTGTAGCTACTATAAAAGTTTCTAAGGATACCTCCCACTCCCATCACAAACCTGATGCCATGACACGTCCAGTATGACCATATTTAGTCAAAAGGATGCATAGTCCTAACTCCAGGGAAATGCTGCTCCTTTCCAAAAAATAACACGAATATACCCCTCCCCCCCGCTTGTTTAGCCTATAACTAAGCAGATGCTTAAATGGAGGGGCAGAAGGAACCACAGGGGCTGATTCTTCTCCTGGGGAGAAGCAGCCTGTCTCCATGGAGCAGATTTTCTATACTTCCTGAAAAAAACTTGCCTTCATGTTACCTTGTTGGCTTGGTCCTGAATTCCTCCTTGTGTAAAGCCAAGGACCCACTTAGATGTCAATTGATTCCCAGAATCGGTAGTTACTTTCCCGTGTCCATAAGTGGTATAACTTCTGTATGGAGCTCCCTGGCAGACATTGCAAAGAGAAATGTGTTAAAAGTCTAGGACCAATGTGAGAAGGCAGCTCCCAGTGGTGTGCTGGAGCCAGCGTTTACCTGCTTGGAAGAATTGGTGTTAAACTTCCGGAACTTTGTGAGATAGTTGTCAAACACAGACATTATTAAAAATTAAGTTATATAAACTTACAATACAAAGGATATTAAAAGAAAAGGCAGTAAATATTCAAAATGCATCACTTTCTAATTAACTACATTCTTTGTTATCTTTTTCTGAGGGTACTTATTTCTCTTGTACATGGGTGATCACAAAAGTTTTGAGATAAACAAAAATCAAGAAATGTAAAATCTGCGTGCACAGAAACCAATGCAGCCCTGCCAGCAACACCAGTAGGCCAAGCAAGCGGAAATCTGCACATGTGAATCAGAGAGCGGAAACCTGGGGCGGCACCTGTGGCTCAAAGGAGTAGGGCGCTGGCCCCATATGCTGCAGGTGGCAGGTTGAAACCCAGCCCTGGCCAAAAACTACAAAAAAAAAAAAAAAGAAAGAAAGAAAGAAAGAAAGAAAGAAAGAAAGAAAGAAAGAAAGAAAGAAAGAAAGAAAGAAAGAAAGAAAGAAAGAAAGAAAAAAGAAAAAAATAAAGAAAGTGGAAACCTGCACATTGTGTTTCTTGGAGGTCAAATAATGGGCTGTGACACAGTCTGTCTCAGAACTTTCATAGTGACCCACATATCTTCATAGGGGAAATTCTACACAGTGGTATGCTACTGTGCATCTCTCCTCAACTCTACAGGCAGTGATGTTTCACTGGTAGCTTAACATTGGCCTGAAAGTATTTGCTCAGAGGAAACTAGCAAAACATCCCTGGCTTCTCAGCTGCCTCCTCTCCCTGGAGCTCATTGCTGAGCATTTATCAGCTTAACCCTTGGAAACTTGTTTGTATTGTACAAACAGGAAAATCATGTTGGCACCTGAGGCCTTACAGGGCCCCACTACATAAATTACAGCACCTGCATTTTGTCAGAATCAGAATCTTTGCGATTTTTTTCCATTGGTTCGTACACTGACATGTCAAAGCCAAACTAAAAATAATTAATTCTGTCAAGTTTAGTACCAGAATGTTGGAACTCCTTGATATTAGAGCAGAGACCCCATTATTGAATAGATTATTTCCTCAAATTAGTTAGAAAGAAATAAGCAAACCAATATTATACTAACAACAGAGAGAGGAGAAATTGGGTGGCTACCGGTGAATGGGTGCACATCCCGGGAAATGAGGAGCACGTGGGATTGCTTTTAACACTCACATATCCCGTTCTTCTCCTTGGAAATTATCCTAAGTGCTTAGTCTTTAGTAAAGTTGGGTCCTTGAGAACTAGAGACCCAACTTTAGTGTTTCTTTAAACTTTAGTGTTTCTAGGTTTATAAAATTTAAGTCAATAAAAGCAATGATTCTCTTTCATTTTTAAATTAGTTTCTATGCCAGTGACCCAGAAATGATAGAAATGTTCTTTGACACATTTTGTAAAGTCTAGTTTTAAAGAACAGCCTAATTCAGCAGATCACAATCTCCGGGAGCTGCAGTTCTTTGCTGGGAGAGCCCCATCACATTTCAAGTTACAGTTTGATGGTTCTAAGAGATCAAGAGCTAAAATTCTGAAAATCTTAGCTCTCCAAATTTTAGTCCACTGCTTCTTTTTTTAACCAATTGCTGATTGATTTAGTGACATCTTCAAAATCCCCTCTAGTCTCCCCGTCTTTATTGGTTCTCAAACTTGAGTGTGCTTTTCATCGCCTGGAGGAACTGTTAAAACAGGTCCTGGGCTCACCTTGTGTTCTGTGGCGGGCTAGAGCATTCGCATTTCTAATAAGTTCCCAGGTGACTGTGCTGTTGGTCTACACACATCTTGTTGGAAAGAAGATGACATTTTAAAGGTTATGTATTTTGTGAAAGGAGAAACTGATATATAAACATATAGATAAGAAATTGAGAGAAGAGGATCTCAAAGTGAAAAGCTGTGAAGACCTGAACCAGGCTATGGAGAGTCTAGGGGTCTGAGGATCGGACCAGGGTTGGACACTCTGGCCCCATAGAAGCAGAGTCATAGGCAGCTGTAGGAGGGCTCCTCCTTTTTTGCCTCTTGGTATAGGTGTAATTAATGGGGCTCATGGGGCTTATGTACAAAACCTGCCTACTTAGACACACGAGGCCAGTGTTCACAGTCCTGGTTGCACTTTAGAATCACCTGGAGAACTTTAAAAACTACCTGCCCCCAGGACCACCCCAAAGCAATTAAGTTAACTTCTGAGGCTACAGTGTGGCCAGGGAACATTTTCAAAAGCATATTTCTTGAGGGTGGCTTGATCCCCTGTCAAAGATTCTGATTTAATTGGTCTGGGTAGTATTTTGAAAAAATATCCATTATTCATAGTTTTAAAAGTTGATGTAGGTGAATTTAATCTGATCTAATGGATTTAGTGTAGAGAACAGCTGCATGGGATAAACTCCATGAACCCAAGGATTTTGACATCTGCCAAATATATAATTATTTTTTAATAAAATATTTTTTAGTTTTTTACTTTGTTGTCGGACCTGAGATTATTTGGTAAGGTTTATATGCACATGAAGTGTAGAGTGATGAACGGACCACGTACAGTTCTTAGTGTCTTGCACAGTGCCTGGTACACAGTGTTTCTTCAAGACGCATGTTGAATATGTTCATAGATGATTGTTTTTGTGTGACATTAGGCAGTTCTGAGGTCAGGACACTGGCAAAACAACTTAGGACCTGACTCTCCCTTTGTGTTGACATGAGTGCTGGGGATATTTCTGTCATGACTGGCTTGTGTTTTGACAAGAGGCAAGAAAATGAGATGAACTGGGAATTTATGAAATTTGCAGTTATTTTTTCATTTAGACCAGAATGGGCCAATATTCAGCCTCTAGGCCAAATCTGGTTCACTTTTGCAGCTTTCAAGCTAAAAAAGAAAAGAAAAGTGATATTGTTTGTAAAAGTCAAATTTTATTGTCTGTAGATAAAGTTTTGTTGGAACACGGCCATGCCCCTTTGCTTTCATCCCACCCCACGTCATTTTCATATTTTGTGCTGTTCCTTTTGTGCTACTGTGACAGAATTGAGCAGCATGGAAGAGACTTGATGGCCTGCAAAGTCAAAAATATTTTCTATCTTGCCCTTCTTAGCAAAGGTTTGCTGATCCTTGTTTTAGAGTACAAGTTGTCCCCTTAAATACATAGATTACAATTTGACACTAACAGGTTGGGTATCTCTAGACCTAGGATGCTTACTAGAATAGTTCTATTCAATCAGAAAAAAAAAAAAAAAGATAATTTCTATCTTAATCAAGTCCAGGTGGACTTGTTTGAAAGGATTTCCCTTACCTTACTGCATGACTTTTTTTTTTTTTTTTAATGGAAGACCATTAAAATCTATATACCAAAGATAACATGTGGTCCACAAACCCATAGTCTTTGAGGGATGTGCAGTTTATCAAGACTACTCAAGATGCTCTCAAGAGCTGCTTTTACATTTGGAAAGACAGCCACGCAGGGCATCATCTGGCTCTGACAACCACAGTACATCTCCTTCCTCGCCCACTTTTGCTCTGTCTCTTGCTCTGCACATGGGCAATAAGGGAAAGGGAGTGTCATGAAGGCAACAGAGAACATGCTGCGGTTTATGATCTTTCCAAACCCTGGAAAAAACTAGAGAAAACTAGATCTTCTGCCTGTAAGCAATTTGAACCCACAAGCCACTGTATTGAATGAATCCTGATTCCTGAGATGATTTCAGATATTTTCCAAAAAGTTTCATCTCTCATCTCCTCCAATACTGATTTGGGATATATCAGCTTTTCATAATTAGTTGCTCTGCCTTGATTTTGGTCTGCTAACAGACTCTCTAACACATGGTCTTCAGAATTTCTTTCATAAGAGCAAATTCCAGTCACTATGTGAAACAGTGTCACATCAGGGCACACTGAAATGAGTGGAATAGGATGGGCCCAGCCCAGGATGATGGGGACGGGTAGTGGCCAGACACACGTGCAACTGTGCCCCACCAGAGACCCTCTAGCTTGGGACTAACCAGTGACCGAAGCAGCCTGAATGTTCCGCTCAGCTTGACTAAACCTTGGACAGGCTACTTCCTGACATTAGACCCCCAGAACTTCCTTTTCTTGGAACATTTACCTTAGAAAACTTGCCTTTGTAAATTATTTCTCTCCCATTTGAAATGTAAATCTCCTAAAATCCAAAAATATTCTTTTCAGGGACTTGGAGCCATTCCTTTGAAATATTATCACCCAGAAAGATGGGGCCCCTAAGTGCCAGTCTCCCAGGGAGCGTAGGAGGTTGACCCACCCACCCCAGTCAACAAATATAGGCTTCTGACTCCACTCACAAACTTTGTCAGCATCCCTTGGTACATTCTCACTGGCTCACCTCAGCACTCACTCTACTGCCTTTAGTTTTAGTGCAGCTGGGTTTAGTCTTACCCTTGTAATAATCTTGACCCTCATTGCAATAATCTTGAATAAAGCTTTCCTTATTTTTTTAACTTGTCCTGTGCAATTTTTCTTTGGTGTTGTGAGTCAAATTTTCTCCCAAAATAGTTTGTAAATGTGATCTTATTTGGAAGTAGGACTTTGTATCATTAAGATGTAATTTAAGATGAAGCCACACCAGGGGAGGATGGGTCCATAATCTGATATGATTTATAAGTGAGGAGATGAGACACAGATACATTCAAACAGGGAGAACATCCTAGGAGGACAGAAGCAGCGATTGGAGTTATAATTGTGCCCTCCAGAAGTCCAGAAAGGATTCTCCCCTAGAGCCCAACATGGATCCTTAGTTTCAGCCTCTGGCTTCCATAACTGGGAGAGAGTAGAATGCATATGCGTTTAAGTTGTTGGAAGTCAGCTAGCCCTAGGTGCTTTGTCCTGGTATCCCTAGACAACTAATCCACTGTGATATAGAGACTTTCACCAGCCACCCCATCTCCCATTGCAATCTCATCTTCTAGCACTTTCCTTCTGCATCTGGAACTCAAGTTTTAATTCCCACATGCGCCTTCTCTCACTTTCACACTCCTTTCCATCTAGATCTGTCTGCCCAGAGTACTTCTGTCCTGGCCACCATGTCTGCTTGGCAAAGTCCTCCTTCCCTTCAAGGCACAGCAGAGATGTAACCTGGGACCTTCCAGCAGATCATGTCACCCCAGCCTCTGGGTTCCTCTGTGAGATGAGATGGTCGCTCAGGTACCCACTTCCCCTCACATTGGGACTTATTCATTAATGTGACTTTTTCCTTAGATGCTGGAGGGTGGGATCTTGCGTCATTTGTCTTTGGGAAGACTGACCCTGCTTGTAGTGGGCACTTGGAAAATATTTGGTCAATGAGTGAGGCTGGAGAGGGCCATAAAGAAGTATTTATCTTTTCTCTACTTCTTAGAATGGAGAAGCTACAGTGCCTTTTTGATCACATCAAACTTACCTTGTCTGACAATGAGAAGAAGGTAGGGAGGGAGATTGCCAACCAGATATCACTTTTTAAATACAAAATTAGCATGTCAACAACAAAAGAGTGTTAATTCTACAAGAAAGCCCAAGAAATAAGCATAAGAGGATCAGCTCCTCCTCCTCCTCCTCCTCCTCCTCCTCCTCCTCCTTCTTCTTCTTCTTCTTCGCAGCTTTTGGCTGGGGCTGGGTTTGAACCCACCACCTCTGCCATATGGGGCTGGTGCCCTACTCCCTTGAGCCACAAGTGCCAGTCCAAGAGGATCAGTTTTACATTGTCCCAATGTTAATGTCCTACAATGTTTCATCTGGTTTGCCAAAGGACTGTGAGGTGATGCATAAACTCTCAGTATATTGTGAATTTTTATTAAAAGTCCCTAATCTAAATAGCTAAAGGAAAATTAGGCCTGTTTGTTTTGTCTGCTGTTTAATTGGTGCCCAGAGAGCAGAGAAAGTGACGCTTGAAAGGATATGATGCTCCCTCTGTGGGTTTCTAACATTCCATGGTGTCTTATTCCTCCTCTGCTATGCAAAGAACTAATTCTTTCATTTTCCCTTCTGGGGTTGAAGAGGAAGATTTAAAATAATGAGCAACTGCTTTGTCTGGAAGACCAAAGAGGTGCTCAAGGCCTCACAATGTTCCTTTCATCTACAAGCTCAGGATCCCATCTTACTCCCCAAAGAATCTGCTGCCTCTGTCTGGGGTGTCTGCTTCAGGGCCTTGGGGTTGGAATCCATACTGGACATTCCCTATCTCTTCCCTCCGTAGCCCGTCCTGCTCACCTCCTGGTACTGATACTCCCTTGCCTTGTGGCTGTGGTCCTAACAGGTGCCTCACCTCCCTAACACAGTGTGCCCCCTCCCTGCCACTGAGGTGGGCACCTGATCCTGCTCCTGCACTCAGCCCCCAGACCCAGAAGACCACCTGCTCCAGGCCTTCCCTCCCCACACCTGGAGGAGAAGCACAACTGCTACAAGAGAGAACAGGACCGATACATGGCAGGTGTCAGGGAAGGTGTCTTAAAGATGATGGGGAGACAATTACACTGATTTGATTAATTCACATTGTGTGCCTGTATTAAAACATCCCATATGCCTTATAAAGATATGCAACTATTATGTATTTGTAATAGTTTAAATTTAAAAAAAAATTTTAAATCTTTAAAAGAAAATGATAGTGGAAGAACACTCTGGCGACTTCATTTGAGTTTCAGCAATTCCCGAGGGCTGGACTTCTGGGCCATGAGACCCAATCTCTTCCCATTCTGCTTTGTTGAGTACCAACGGGGCTGTAATCTCCATGGCTTACAACGAAGGGTCCAGACGTCAACAGCCTCACAGAGGGCTCTCCTAGGCCTAGTCTTTCATGTCCCACTGAAACTTGAGAAAGGCAGTATTCAAGATCCCCAGAAACATTTTTTGTTGTGTTTTTTCTTTTTTTGCTATTGATACCATCCTGAGGTTTTACTTTGCATGTTCTTCCTGCAGGGGGACATGCACATATAAATCACGTCCGTATTTCCTTTTATTTATATCTTAATATAACATCAGGAATGTGATTAGATAATTTGAAATTTAATAGAACTTTCCTGTGTGAATCAGCGAAGATATATCACAGTGAAATCTCAGAGCCTGGAGAAGGAATAGGGAGGGAGAACTTTACACGGGCTCCTGAGTCAGCACATAATAGCAATTTTCTGTGTCCTCCTAATAGACACTTGAGAATAATTACTGACAACCTGTAGAGAATTCATCAACCTCAGGTACCAAATAATAAGTTACACTATCGTGGTAACTGTGTGAATTAAGTTAGAAATTCAAAGAATACTGACGATGTCTCGTTACTCCCCACTCCCAGAAAAAACCTGGGATGCCATAGGTAGAAAAATATTTTTTTATGATTGCATTCTAAATCAAATAGTCTTTAATAAATGAGAGGTGCAGGATCATCGGAAAGTAATGGTGGCCATGTGGGGAAGCAGTAACAGCATCCATAATTCTTTGGCACATTAAACAAACAAACAAAAAAGACAAAAGAACTGCTGGTGCTTACTTTCTGCACCTCAGCATGCCATGTTCCAAAGAGAAATCTCAATCAACTGGAAGAGGTGGACTGGGGAAGTTCACGGTTTAGAGAGTGAGACTACTGAGTTTGTGTTGTGAGCATAGGCAGGCTGCCCAAAGAGAGGCCGTGAGCAAGAGGTCTGGCTGCCGGGAGTCTGACTTTTTCATTTGTGTTATGTTGAATGAGGTCTCTGAAACTCACGGGGGGGAAAGCACATGAGGGTCCTTTCTGTGACTGCTTCCTAAGGAATAGGCTTTCTGCCTGACGGTAGAATGTTGGTTTCCTCAACAGATTCATTAGAATAAATTCTATTCTTTAATGTTAGCATTCTTAACAACAGACACCAAATGTAAATTATATAGATGTTTTGATAAGTAGGGGATTTAAAAACGAAATGAATTTTGTTTTCCTCCACACAGCTTTGAAATGTCCTGTGAAGGTCCCTGCTCTCCTTTCTGGTCAGATCCCACAGTTGGAAATTGTTTAGTTGCCCCTGCAGGTTCACACCCGGGGTTGGAGAGGTCAGAACTTGCTCAGCCAGGCAGTGTCCATTTGTACCTTTTTTTCTGTCTTCTCTGACTTGCACGAATTTCTAATTCCATTCACATCACTCTCACCCCTCAGAGTGCTCTAGCCTCTAGCCCCTGGGAACCCTCCCGGCAGGGTAACCTCAAGCAGCCATCCATGTTCCTTAAGCAAAGGTCACAGGTCTACTCCAGAGGGTCCTCCGTGTGCAAATCTTGCCTTCCAGGCTCTTCTTATTCCTCTCCCTCACATCCCCTCAGACCAAGGTGGGAACAGCTCCTCAGCTCTGACAAGCCCAGGGTGCCGTGGGTTTTCCATGCCCTGCCTCCATACCTGTCCTAACTCTTTTGTTAAGCCTTCCTTGAATTGTTCTAGTGTGAGTGTGCTCTTGGCTTCTGCAGGGATTCCAGCTGATACAGGTTTTAGGATTGTTTAACTTCCTGCTCTTGTTTGTTTCTTCATTTTCTATAATAATTTTATCCTACTACCCATCATCACTGGCTTTTTCCTCTCCTCCCGTGGATCATCAATGTTCTCTCTGGGAGCCTGACTTGGCTTTTTCTGATTCCTTCACTCCACCTTTACTCTATCTGTCATGTCAGTTACTACTGCCACTTAAAGACTCTCACGTTTGTAAGTATCCAGACACCTTGGGACGCCTCCCACATAAGCTATAAAACCACTTTCGCCCTGCCTGGCACAAGTGCACATGTGTACGGGGTTTTCTTTTCAACATCAGCCCATCTCCTGTCTTTATATTCTGCCTTTTATTTCTTTTTAATTCAGTGTCTTATATTACAGTATCCTCTAATGTAAAAACAAAAAAGTGTGGTCTAGTAGCCCAAAGCATTTTCTAAGCTCAAAACTCTGAGGTTGGTATTTATTAATGTTCACCCTCATCCATTATCATTGAAGGAAGGACTCAACAAAGCTCCCCCTGCTTCCCCACCACCTGTCAGCTGAAAATCAGCAATATTCAGAATAGAGGAAGTGGCCTTAGGGAAAGATGCAAGATTAGTCATGGTTCAGTGGGAGGAATGGGGAACCCTGCCCTGTAGCACATTTGAAAGTCTGTTTGCCTGAAAATACTTCCTAATTGCATCTGCTACTAGTTCTAAAATTTCCTCTGTGAGAATAAGTAATGGCTTAAACCACAAAGTGTGGGGTCTCGCCTTCTGACAGGGCACAACTTCCCATAGTTTACCTCTTACCTTTCAAAATTTTAGCCTCTAAGGATGAGTCTCAGAAATGGTGGATATCGTAGCAAGGATGTGGGATCCTGTGTGGACACAAAGTAAGGAGGAGGAAGACAGGGAAAAGGGCAACCAACCTACAACCAGGATACAGAGCTGAAGGGAAGCCCCACTCCTTGCTGTCACCTAGTTGTTGGTATGAGAATACACCCTAGTAGCTTTATGCAGAGATCAGTGTTTTGTTTGTTGTTATTCTTTGCCTTTCACTGTTTCTTCCCCCAAATAATTTCTATCTCTAGGTTCTGTTCTGAAGGTTATCAGTTTTACAAGGTAAATTTCTTAAGGTTGAGACTTTAAGTTGTATAGGTGACATTTTATAAATATTTTTAGATCTAGCTGCAGTGTTTCTATAGGACCTGTGTCCTGAGATCTTGGAGTGGAAGCCTGTTCTATTAATATTTGCATGACTGATAGCTTACACACTATTTGGCACATAGGAACTGTAAAAGGAAAATTGTCCTAGACCAGTTAAACAGGTGTTTAATCTTATCTTAGTCAAATAATCTTCATCTTAGTCAAAAGGCTGGGGAGTAACGGGTAAGGGAGATTTTATGCAAGACGATTGCAATAGAGGAGAGAGCTTGAAATCAACGCTGAGGAAACAATATGCAGGAGAGACTTTAAGTGCCGAGACGAGCTAGTGGAAAAGTACCCTGGGAGGGAGGGGTTTGTCAGTGTACGTAGGCATTTGTGTTTGCAGATTGGTGCTCCTGGAAGTCAGGGTTCCACCCTCCAATAGAGACTGGCAAGTAGTGGCTAGCTTTCTTGATGATTACATTGTAAAGGGATAGCTCATAGGCTTTTAAGAAAAACATTCCTGTTTTTTAGAAGATTTACACCTCAAAGGAACAAAGAAAGAATTTACAATTGCACAATTTCTACAGCAAATGCTCTAAGAAAAGGGACATTAGACACCTTCAGTCAGAAAGAAGCTTCCCTAAAGCCTAGTCAAGCTGAGGGGAAGGCTATTAAGGACTTTTGGCCAAAACTTACTGGTGATCTTTCTAGTACTTTATAATGGTGTTTAAATGGATATCTTACTACATAGGCAAGTAATGATGATCTAAAACTTGCAGAAAATCTTACGTGTGCATGGGGCGGCGGGGGGGCGGGGGGGGGGGTGCATTGCAGTTTTATTTCTCAAATATTTCCAGGCTTAATTTTTTAAATTGTTGCACTAGAGAGAAAAATGTTCTTCTTCTTCTTCTTTTTTTTTTTTTTTCCTGTTTGCAAAGAAAAAATATGTGCTCTATGAGACCAAGGACAATGTCTGTCCTCTCATCACCTAGCATAGTGTTTGGAAATGTTTTTTTTCTCAATACATATTTGTGTTTTGCAGGTAAAAGAGAAAACATGGCTTCCTTTCATAAGACCCATCAGGAAAGTGCAGGTTTGTTTAGAATCTAATTGTCATATCCCGAAAAACACCTGGGTCTCCAGGTGAGTCATCTAGGTTGAAGTTCTGGTTTTGTTACTTCATAATTATATGAACTTGGGCACATCACACAAACTCTCTGAGTCTTTGTTTCATTCTCTGTAAAATGAAGCTAATACCCACTTCAGAGAGCTTGCTATAAAAATTAAATGAGATGTTGCTTACCCAAGCGCCCTGTAAATCTCAGTGCCCAGCCCAGATGTGGCATGTGATTACTTCCGCGTGGTTGTTCACATTTCTCTCTCAGCACCTCTGCTTGATGGGTGAGGCTGAGGAAGGGAGCCGTGCAGAACTCCACATGCTGCCTCTTGGCCTTTTGATTTGTAATAATGAACCCTCATTATGTTTTTGTATAAACTTGTTCTGCTTGAATACTTTATTGGTGCCTTTGTTTCTGCTTAATTGTTTTATTTTTCATGACACTTTAGTTTGATTCAGAGAAGGAGGCATTTCTTTGTTTATCTAATTCTTTAATTAAGTTGCCCTACAGTGTGGTTAAAGCCAGTCCCTCCAGGGGCTAAAGAAGAGAAGCTAAGCACAACTGCAAAGCCCAAGGCAGAAGCTTCTCTGAGTATGAAATTGATTCTGGTGCTGATGCAAGTGCTACCTAGAGGATTCAGCTGGAATTTGAGGACTGCACCATGATCTGGCCAAACATCTTGATGCATTTTTTAGGCCTCTGTGAATAAAGCTTTAGATTTTATTCCTCTTTTAATTAGTTCCCTCCTTCCGTCTCCTTTCCCTCTCTACTTGAAGGTCATACATTCCATTAAAGTGAGTACTTCATATTATTTAAAATGTCAGTTTGTTCAGAGTGTTTTCCTATCCATCCTCTTTTACTTCTGTTAAATCTGAGTAACTGTCAATATCCCTGTGTTTGGATGAAAAGATGAAAAGAGCACCTGGCATGACTAAGGCCAATCAGTTAGGACACAAGAGACAGGATTAGAATTTAGCTCTCCCAGAAACCAGCCTAAGGGCTTTTGCCACCAAAGGGTATACATAAATAAAAAAAGGAAGAATTATATTTCTGTTCTTGTTTCTGAGACCTTGGGCCTATGCATCATATTTTTTCATTACTGAGCAGGTGGTGTGTTCTCATAACCCTAAATAAGAACAATGCTATGGGTCATTTGCTACTTTCTTCTTCAAAACAATCTATATTATATGAATCCCCAATATATTGAGCCGTTATTAGTTACTTATAGTGTTGACACTGGTCAAAAGTGATTTAGTCATACATCTATTCAGGCTGTAATTCTGTTCATCAACATCTGCCATGTGAGTGCTTTATTCTGTAGATAGGCATTGGAGGAAATTAAAAACAAAATCAGAAACACTGCAAACAAAAAACTGACTAAGACATGCAAGGTGTAGCAATTAAGTATTTGAACTTGCCCGCGTGCTTACATTGGCAGCACTGTACAAATAACTCGGTAAGGTTTCATAACCTTGTTATATCAGCGTCTCACAACTGTGCTCCTGTTGACATGTGGTGTGTCTTGCTGAAGAGTATCCATGATTGTTGCATGTTTTTTGTGTGCTGGCATGAAAAAGTCAGAGCTTGAATTAGAATAATGAATAAACATTTGTATATTTCTTGTTAAATTTGGGAAGAATGGAAGTGAAATCAGGGACATGTCATTCTAAGTTTATGGGGATAGTGCCATGAAGAAAACAGAAGTGTACAAATGGATGAAACCTTTTTCTGAGGAGTAAGAAAGCATCTGATGATGAGAGGTCAGGAATGTCGGTAACAAGCATAACTAAAAAAAATTCATGGCATTGCAGGTCAAAATCATCAGCTGACTCTGAGAAGCAGAGCAGACCAGGTGAACATGGATAGGGAAACAGGAGAATTTTTTTTTTTTTCTGTTGAAGCAGGAACTCAACTTTATTGCGTCAAGCAACCGCGTATATAGAGCGTGGGGAAGGGGTAGGGAAAGGAGGTGGGGATGAGGTGCGTGACAGGGTTGGGCCAATGGCATGGTACCACGGTGGCTATCTAGGTAGAGGCAGTTTCAGGCCAGGCCTTGCTGAGTCATTGCTATGAGGAAGTAGCTCGATGGATCTACTTCTAGTCAGGCTCGGGAAGTTGCACTAAGCCTCAGGCACATGGCAGGGCCCAACAATTCCCTCTTTTGTTTTTTGTATGGCAGATAAACATAGCCCCTGCCTGCTCTTGCAGTTTCAGTCTTACCCGTCATGGGGATACAAACATCAATGGTTTAGTGATTTATTTAAAGTTTATTTCAGAATCTATAGCTTCTAATAGTGTATACATTATTAAAGCCCCGTTTTGAGATATGTACGTTTAAAATATCAGTTCATTCTAACTCCTTCATTTTTCCCTCCCTACAAGCCTACACTGTTTATAAATTGAAGTGACATTATCCCTAAAACATGAAAATATAGTTTACAATGAAATGTGATATTAAATGTTTTTTTAAACAGCTTCAGTATTTGAGCAAGCTTATTCTACTACTGATATTGCAATTAATTACTTGTTTATTTAGAGAAAAACATAATGAGAACATCCTAAGGTAGATTATTATAACTGAAAATTTCCTTGGAGATTGTGAAACGAAGTGAAAAGTTTTTGTAAAAGTATATATTTTTGCTTTTGAATGGCCATATAGATTCAAATGGTTAAATTAAAAGGACTAGTGGAAGAATTGTGATCTTTCTTGTTACGTTAAGAGAAACTTAAACATAGGCCACTCTAAACTGAAGGACGAAATTTTGCTAGCTGTTGGCAGACAATGTCATTCTCTGAATGTTCTCAGACCTCAACTATCTGTGTAAATGTAAGATTCTGCTGTTAACATCACATTCTCTAACTTAAGGAAGAAAATAAACTTTATATCCTACTGTGTTCCAACTAGTTTGTTGTTATCAATAAAGTTATGCCCCAGCTATGCATTACATAACCAAATAAGACCAGACTGGGGTAGAAACTCCCCAGGAGACAGATGATTAGAATCAAGGCTGTCAGCAGCAGGTGGCCTGGGGACCGCACAGGTGTCACCCACTAAAGCAGGAGCGTTGAGAGGAGCCTCCCTGGAGAAGCTGAAAGTTTGGTTGAGTCTTAGAGAGAAGGGTGATCACAGTGGGCTCAGGCTTTCTACGAAGGGGAATAGTATGAGCAAAGGAAAGTGACTCTTGGTAGAATAATTTGGCTCATGGAGAGCCAGGTTGGAGGGGAGCAGAAATACTGGCTGAGGACACTGCACCTAACTGCTGCCCCATTAACATGAAAAAGGGCATCTGCTTAGTGCATCCCAGTTCCCGCCCCTTTCAGTAACACTCTATCCACGGGGCACAGGTCTTCTCCTTACAATTGTGTCTATCAAGGCCACAAAGCAAATGTAAGTTGTTAAATCCATCGGGCAGTTTTAGGTGCTTTTCTTCTTTTTTCTTGCCCCAATATTTTTGCCAGTTTTAAAAATTATACCCAATTTTGATATGAGGACAATGAACGACAATTAAGGTCATGGGGGGGAGGAAAAGCAGAGAGAGGGAAGGAGGGAGGGGGGTGGGGCCTTGGCGTGTGCCACACCTTCTGGGGGCAAGACATGATTGAGAGAGGGACTTTAACAAATGCAATCAGTGTAACCTGGCTTATTGTACCCTCAATGAATCCCCAACAATAAAAAAAAAAAAAATTATACCCAATTATTTTTGAGAATTTATAAATAGTGATAAAATAATGATGTAATAATCATTCTAGTGATTATTACTACTCTACCATTTCTGTGACTCTCGATACCTCCCCCACCAACAGCAGTCACCCCCGATGTACCACGGGCTGGACATTGCCAAGCGCCCTGTGTTACGATGTGTGCGAATTACCTAGTCCTAACATAAATACTGTGAGACAGACTTTCAAATCAGGAAACTAAGCCTGAAGCAATGTAGTTGGAACCACGTGCGGCTCACCCGGGAATTGAGGATTTTAACAGGGTGGCATCACCCTCTTTTGGTTTTGCTCTGGGCTTTCCGGATGTCTCATTTCAGCCTCCATCCCGGGCCTCTCTCTCCCCAGGGCCCCGTTTGCTGCTGCAGGCTGCCAGAGTTCTTTGCTCAGCTGCCTGCTGGTCCTACCCTGCGTCTGGCCGACCTGTACCCACTCTCATGGCCCCAGCTCCCCGGTACACAGGTCACTCTCAAATTCATAGATACAACCAAACGATTTTCTCGCTTCTAGGCCAAGACCACCTACTTTCTGCTGCACATTCTGCCTGGATGTCTCACACACACTGGGGCCTCAAGTCTTATGGCCAAGGCTGAACTCCTTAGTATTCTTTGCCGCAACGCGGCTTCCCTGCTCGTGTTCCCTACCATAGAAAATAGTGTTTCCTTCCTTTTAGCTTCGAACGCAGAGCCCTAGGACACCTACCAGCCTGTCTCATTCGCTGACTGCCGCGTTTAATCAGCCGCAGTCCCGAGCACCTCTGCAAACCGTTCCCTTTCCTTTTCTGCAGCAGCTTCTGCAGTTCAACCCCACGCAGCCTGTGATGGCTCTCCGCCTCTCCACTGGTGCACCGGCCTCTCTGCTCCCCCCATCTACCCTTCACCTAGCTCCGCAACAAACTTCCTGAAACACCTGCTGCCTATGTCCCATCCTTTCCATTCAAAAACTCTGCACGGACTCCCTATTGCCATGAGGATGAAGTCTGAACCACAGAACAACACCAACACCCTTGTGATCTGCTGTCTCCTAACTTTCCCAAACCTATTCCCCTCAGGGTCTCCATTCCAGCCCAGCACACAAATCACACCAAACTCCACCAGAAACACGGTGCAACCTCTCAAGCCCCCCACTCAACTCCAATAAATATTCAGTGAACATCTGTCATATACCAGCCACAGCTCTAAGCTGCCTCCTTCACTCCTGTATCTTACTTTCTCATAGAATTCTTGAGAGTCCTTTGGTTTTAATTTGCCATTAGTTCTAACTTTCAACTTGTAGTTTGGAACTGGTGTGTACTCCACAGAGCAAAACGAAGTTTTCCTACAGTATCATGTATGCTGGCTAATCTCCAGCAACATGGACTTTGCCATAGATATTACAGAGACATATGCTAACCACGCTGTATTATTTCCTTTAGAAATCTTAGATGCAATTTTTAATTAAAATAATCTATCTAATAAAACATGCGCAGACCAGCCATTAAGCATCAAAGTGACAACAGTTTAGAGACCTTTGGGGGTTCCTGATTATTCAAAAGTGAAATCCAGTAATTGGATTATTCATTTGTTCAACAAACTCCGGAAAATGTACCAGGTTCAAGGGGCTGTTTTAGGGATGGAAAATACAGAAATGAAGGCGATATAGTCCTCCAAAGGATGACAGGCAGGAATACCAGCTACTGAAAATCTCACACACGACACGCACATCCACAGGATTCTGGTGGATCGGGAAGCCCAGACATTGCTTCCTATTAGTTAGAAATGGTTTCCAAGAAGAAACCATTTCCATGTTGAAACTGACTCTTAAAAGACAAAGAGAATTTAGTTTTTAAGTATGGAACGGGAGGAAGTAAGGAATTTTAACCCAGAGAGATTATGCAGAGGCCACTTAGAGTAAGCTGGGAGACAGAAAACAGAAGTAAGGAGAATTAGGAGAGCAAGAGGAAGAAGGAACAGTTTGTATGTAAGTTACACATCTGTGTAGTTAATGTTACCCATGGGTTAATGGAATTTCCATCAAAGGGAAATGTTTAGTTTTTAGCATCATCACAAACTTCTTTACGTGACAATTGTCGTTATTTATTTAAAACAGTAATGTCCACTAATTCTTTGCTTTGTTTTCCTAACAGATGAGATTTAATCATGAATCTGTGGGTCTGCCTCATCTATATTCTCAAGCTCCACACAGTCTGGGTGTACAATGCAATGTTCAACAGCTGATAGTAGGCAGAACATGCTGTCCTAAATAAGCGTGTGAGAGGGTGTGCACGCTAAAGGGGGAGATAGTTTGTTACAAAGCATCAAAAAGTTTTCACATGTTGACAAAAACATAAAATCTTGCAATATGGCATAAGTACTTTTTCCTAGCATTTTGCAAAGGATGCCCACTCCCTGGTTACAGAGAAGTTTTGATAATAGACCATTTAATGAAATCAAGATGCTTCCAAACAAGGTCCGCAGCCTCTCAGACCCATGCCCCGTCATCTGCTTTTGGCCCCATTTGTTTCTTCTCAAAACAACTTTGTGGCTCCCTAAGGCTAGAAAACACATGCTGGTTAGAAGCACAAGTGGTAAAAATCATTCTTACCAATAGGTTACTTCCTAGTTAAAAATTACCTTCCAAGGTTTGAGGTATCTTATATCATTAAGTGAACTTCTGAGGCAAAGCAAAGCTTGGCTGAATAAACAGAGCAATCTAGCACAGTGCTGAGTGAGCTGGGTTTGACACAGTCCAACAGGGCCCAGCCCCACACCACCTCCCTCCTGGATAAGTCCCTCATTCCACCACTGACCCTCAGCTTCTTGGAGAGATAGGGATGTCAACTTTTACACCAGCAGCACCTGTTTGTCAGCGAGGGATCAGAGGAGTATCTCCCACCCTAGTCACCTGTTAATGTGGGTAGAGATGGCTTTTTCAGACAGGGAGGCAGGGCCAGCATTATCATCTAATCAAGCCCAGACCTCTCCCTTGCTCTGCTCCCCTGCTTGGGACAGCACTTCAGATAACAGAACCTCAGCTTCTGGGTCTCCTTAAAAAGCCATTCTATCCTCTGACTAACCAAAGCATTTTTGGGCTCCATTATTGTATGCTAAGCTTTTCGGCAACAACTGTTTAAGTATTCCTAAGTAGTTCCTGAGTAAGCATATTTTTAAAAGCGCTTGCTATAATTTCCTGCAGTGATGATGACAAGTAATTACTATTTTGAAAAATGATTTTTTTTTTTTTACTAAGAATAAAAACTGAAATGACAAAGAAGTGGTTATCTTTTTCACAGATATAATCAGACCGAACCATCAAAGACAGCAGATAATTCCTTCCTCCAATGAACTTCACTTTTAAACAAAGACCTTACTGGATATTGCTGTCATAGGTTTCTGTTTATCTAAATTCAACCACACAGTTGCTAAACAAAGGCACATATTTATAATATTGGGATATGAGGGCTGTTGTAAATTGGGATAATTTTAAAATTCTATATGTAAGGGTGAATCTCAATTTCTAACAGTGAAATACAGAATGAAGGTGGAAGGAACTCTCTGTAAAATGGAAAGTGTAGTGAGGCTTGGTTTTCTTAATATATGTGAACTACAACAACACCACCAGCATCTGTAAAATCAGATACGAGAATCCTGCTGTCTTCTGTTAAGCCAAACATTAAGTATATTTCTTAAAACATACAGCATTGCAACGCATCTAAGACTTTTACTTAGGGACCTAAACTTACTGCAAATAAAAATGTTGTTTAACATTATGGGTTTATTACTATTATATTTAAATGACTTAATGAATACTTTAACATTTTCTCAGGTTAAATCATGATATACATTGACAGAAACACTCTAAGCAGAAGCTCTCTGACGGCCTCTATATTTTTTAAGAGTGAAAGGGAGCTCAAGTTCCCAAAAGTCTGAAAACTGCTATTGCACAATATGTAAAAACTGTACTTTAATCATAAAACGTCTCCAGGGTTAAGGAAGTACTTCAGAGATGGAGAAGAAAAAAATACACATTTCTTCCTAAAGACTCATGGAGGTCTTCCCTTTTCATATTGCCCTGTGCCTCTGTCCAGGCTCAAAAACATATGTTGAACTTGTAAAGCTTAGTATACATATGTGATTACTGAAAAAAATATGATACATGGTAACATATGTTGCTTTTTTTAATAAATCGAAATGTCTTTATGACCGGTTCCTTTTATTGAGTTTGTGCACATGAGATTTTTTTTTTTTTTTAAAGGACATAACAGTTAATCATAAGGTGATCTAGTTTATCAGGTAAATGATGGCTTTTCATTCATTAACTTATACAACCTATTTATTGGACTTCCTAAATATTTGTTTAGGGAAACACATTTTGTGCTTGAGATTACAAAAATCTGTTTTCGTCATTAAGAGAGCATTAAAGTTAGTTCCATATGAGATATTTTGCAAATGCAGGCAGCCTATGTTTCCATAAAATATCAGCAGTGTTGTGCCCAATAGGTTTTTTTTTTTGCTTTGTTTTTGTTTGTTTGTTTGCAGTTTTTGGCCGGGGCTGGGTTTGAACCCACCACCTCCAGTACATGGGGCTGGTGCCCTACTCCTTGAGCCACAGGCACTGCCCCTGCCCCATAGTTTTCGAATACAGTAGAACAAAGGAAAAGGATTTGAACTGAAAGGTATTCTTATGCCTCTGTTTCAAGGAGATTGTTTTCTATAAGTATGTATGCATTAAAGACTGAAAACTTTTTTTAAAAAATTACAAAATCCTCGATCCTCTTGTTCCATTAGTGGTCAGTGACATCATCTTTGTGATGGGTTGCCACCAGCATTTTAACAAAAGGAATAGAATAGAAAATTTCGGTTTATTGTACAGTCAGGGTAAGTATCATCAGGAAACACAGTGCTCTTTTCATCTCTATTCAATAATTTCAGGCCCTTGACGTATCTTTTAGGATCCTCACTTCTTGGTTTTCATTGAATCGTCCCATCATCAGAGAAGCCACGGCCCCACAGTCCTTTCCAACAGAGTTTGCTCTGTTCCGTCTGTGCACTCTGCACAAGGTGAAGAGTAGCTGTCGGGCTATCCTGAGTTTTGTAATTTTAAAAACAGTTTCCAATCTTTAATCCATACATATTTTTTAACCCTCAATGCCTCTCAGAACCTGGTGGTTTCTCCATCATCTCTTGAAATCTCTTTCCCTCTTTGGACCTTCAAAACCTCCTGCTCTTTTCTCGATGCCTCCAGCAGCTGCCTGCCATTTCTTCTCACCAGCACCTGCTGCCTCCTCTGAATCACAACCAAGAATGGAGCCTCCACAATGAAGCCCTCTGCGTACTGTGCATGTCAAAGGTCCTCTTGCACTACTAACAGTGCTTTAACCATTGACAGTCATGGAACAATATCCCAGTAAGGCAATAAAATATCTATTTGCCAAGCCAGTGTGATGCCACCACCCCACCCCCAGGCTCTGAGCTCTCTGGAGGTTCCCAGAACCACGCGTGACAGTGCTCTCTACTCCCACAATGTGGCAGTACTAAATCTTCACTGAGATTTGCTGATGAGTTCATTGATTTCTTCTTATCTCTCCTTACTGCTCTTGTTAGGACGATTTCTTATTTCTGGAACTTCCTCTCCATGACTTCCTCCTTAAGCTTCGGTGATGCTTAGGAGGACTGCACGGCTGGGGACACTGCAGGTGCAGCGATGGAATGTGAACCCAGTTCTGTCTGACCCCGGGTCAGGGCTCTCCCTCACCTGCACCCCACTTCTTGTCTTGCTCACCTTCGAATCTCCATATAGGGCCAGCGAAGGGCCTGCTCAGAACAAGCGTTCAGCAGACACGTGTTGGACTAACAGCACATTTTGAAAATAACAGCTGCCATAACTAGTTTATTAAGTGAAAATAAATCACAAATTGTAATGAGTACACAGCCATGACATCTTATTAGGAGCAGCACATTCTGCTCAATTAGCAACATCTATAGATTGGTAAAGTCCAATTAGGAATTTGGCAAGATCGGATATGGAACCTGAACTGACAGGCTCTGATCTGTAGGCAACAAATCAGTAAAAATCTCAACAGTAAAAATCCCCAAAGTAAATAACATTAAAGATTTCAACTTTAAAGAACTACCAAGACATACAATTGTGTCAAATCTAGTTATATTCTTATAACAGGGTTTTTATGAAGCTTAGACTTTACACACATTCCCTATTCCCTACTTTCAAATGTGAAGGGATAATTCACTTTCATGGTTCCTATTTTTCTTGCAGTTACCAATTTTGCTGAAGGTGAAGTATCTGGTGATGAAAATTCAGAATCATCTGTTTCCTACCAAAAATCAAATGCTATTTATTTATGGAGTCTCTTGTCACTAGTGGGTTTGCTTTTCCATAATTATTTGCTTAGTTTCCACTGTACACTGAAGATTATATTTAATTTTCTTATTTTTTTATGGACATGAATAGCCTTTGCTCAACTGAGGCTGTTGATTTGCAGGTCACGGTACTCTGGGCTAGGGTCTGTCTTGCTGCTGGTAACATGGGTGTATTCTAGGAAAGCAGGCTGTCCCCTGTCCATTTCAGAGGTGTTTACCAGTGCCTAGCACGGCATCTTGAATACAACAAATAGCAATGAAATGTAGTTCTTAAAGAGTGTTCTTTTACTCCTGCAAAAGTCCATAACCTGCAGGTTGACCAATCTTTCTTACGTATCCGGGACTTCCCAGTTTGTCAACTGTCTTCACATCCAATATGGTCAGTGTACCCCTTTCTCTCTCAAAAAGCAGCCCATCTACATAATAAACTACATGGACAATCCAATTCCTCCAGGAAATAAAAATAAACAGCCCATTGGTCAAGCTAACACATTCCAAAGAATTATTTCTTGGCCATTTCTCACTGACATCTTTTAATTTCAGGGATCCCCAAGTAACATCTACACAAGACTTTAAAAATAATTCATCTCATAATACTCTTTAGTAATTTATGTGTATGCTTAAGTCATTATACTTTGCTCAATTTGATACATGAAATAGTTACTATGTGAAATAAAGTTAATTAGGTAGGTAGTCATCATCTGCTTTGTCACAGGCCATATTCTCTAGAAGTTGACACAGATGTCTCAGAGTCTTTCTTAAGTATTTTTCTTGCCTTTATGGCAATTCTCAGATTTAAAATTTTGAATGAAGCACTGTCATTAAAAAGGCACTCTAATTTTTTTTTAAAAAGGCAAACTGAAATCAAACACTAAATATTAAATGTTGTGATCGAGTTTAAATTCGAAAAAGAAAATGATGGATTCTTTAGCTGAGGTGTGTTAGTGCCTCCTCGTGAAGACACAGGTGCCTGCGTGGCACAGGAAAACTTACAGAAAACGCAGTCTTGTAAAAGTACTTTAATATCCATTTTTGTATATTTTAGCAAGATTTTACACTTCAAAAACATGTCTTTGAACCGTCTCTTCTTTAATATACAAAGGGTAGTATTGTGAGGTGTTTTTTCCCTTATCTCCAGCTAGAAAATGAAGGCAATGAACCTTGGTTCAATGACAAATCACAGTTCAATAAAAGCCTTTTAGTCTTGTAAGAATAAAGCTATGAACACATCTCAAAACACATAGGTGCAAATAATCGGTTTGGAGGAGGATGGGGAGTGAGGGGGAGCTGCCTGAGGAAGAGGTCAGGTATAATTCTTCTACTTTCTTCTTGCAAGTCTTTCCAAGAAAGTGCCAAGTCCTAATGAGAATCTCCAGCAACCCAGCATTCCTCTCTCCCAGAACGGGATTCTGACCCACACTGATGGAACAGCACAAGCTCAGCGGATCCCTCTGTCGGGTGTGTGAGTCCTTTAGAAACTGCCAGAGCCCCATGTTCACCTTCCCTGTACACAGTCCCTATGTTAAGTTCTCAGATTCTATTTGCATTTTTACCACCAAATGATGGTTAGCAGATAGAATCTCTTTATAAACAAAAAGAGAAATAATTTATAAAGTAGTTAAACATTTAACAAATCCACCCTCCCTCTTTTTTAAAACAAATGTACCACAAGCATAGTGCCACAGTCAATGGAAAGTAAGAAAACTCCAGTTACAGAAAAGCCCTCTTCACATTTCTATTAGCCTCAGGGCCACCAGGAGATGCCTGTTAGGACTGTGTCTAAATGCTTGACCCTCCTAGGTTCACTCCCCTTAGACACTCCTAAACAACTATCCCGATAATTACATAAAGAAAGAGACAAATGAAGTGAAAAACTGTTCTACTTACTTAGGTGCTTTGTAGAGTATAGCTTTATTTTGACAGCTGTCTCTGTTTTGTTTTTAACAAATATGGATAAAACAGAGTTCGCATCCAACATAAATATACTTCATTTTTATTGTCAAAATATAGATAAGACTATCATTTCTCCTGGTGTTACTAACTCATCATATGGAATACAAGTTCAAACACTCTAATTGCACAACTTTGACAAGGACATATTTACTGGAGTTTGATCACAAACGTTGAACTTCTGGGTATGACAGAGCCCGCATTTAACACTTATGCAAAGTGTAAAGAAAGCCTCAATATGTGTATCACTCGGGCTGTATTTGTTGTAATGAATCACTCACACATGCATACCGGGTCTTTAGAGAAGTATCCTTTGGTAAAGAAAGCTGAGTGACAGTGAAATATTATTTGCCCACAAAAACAAGTCATCATTCTGCCCCATCCATCATAAGCTGTGTTCTTTGGAAGACAAGTTTGATTGGCTACTAATTCGTGTTACTTGAAAAAAGCGCTGTGATGGGTGAGTCTGGAGAATGCAGAGCTAACAGCTTCTTTTCTTTAGGGTGGTCTCACTGCTGTGGCCCTCTAGATGGGGGCTGAAGTGGGCTGAGCGTCACTAACAAATTCAACTAAGAAACCCGTTCTTCATGGAGTAACTCACAAGCCCAGAGTTTCACAGAATATATTCATGGAAATAATAGTGTGGGGAGCCCTACACAAAGCCTCTGTTCCCTGGTATGTGACCTTCTGAGTAACTGAAAGGGAGACGGCCCCATCTCACACTCATGGCATACTCCCTCCTTCCTTGCATCGTAAAAAGTGGTAACACTGGAAATCCTGCCGATGACAATGACAGGAGACCTGGCCCTTAGTAGGGATTCAGAAAACCACTTGGTTGAAAAAAATTTATATGTCTACACACACACACACACACACACACACACACACACACAGTGCTCTGTTGTCAGAGTCCCAACCCAGGGGCAGGGTCTTCTAAGACCTGTAGAACTAGCACAACTGACGGAAGAAGTATAAAGAACGAGATACAGAACAGAATTTTCAGAGGTGGGAGCTCAGGAGACCACCACCCTTTTGTGGGCTCTGGTGAGTGGCCTCTGTGCCACTCAGCTTTTATTGAAACCTATCTGCCCAGGTTGGTAAACTGAGGGAGGGAACAGAGACACCTGCAGTTTGTCTGAGTGAGCATATCAGCTCCTATTGTTATTAACTTTCAGGATTTGAGCAGTTTGGAGGAATCTGAAACTTGAGCCTTGTGTCGGGGAGGCCGCCTGTCTGCAGTCACACACACAGATTCCTAGGGAGGTGTTAAGCTCTGTTAGTTCACTGTGGAGTAAAACGCCACTGGTGTTAATCTCTTCTGAGGAATCGGTGGGAGAGAGGCATCTTCCTCTCATCACCACCACAGAGGATCTTCCTCTGCGATAAGGGATGTTAAGCCCTCTTGCCCTCATCTCAGAGCTCCAGTGTTCCCCTGGTCTCTGCCCCAGCCAAATGCAAATCTCCACAATGGGTATCTGCTTTGTCTGTTTAAGGGGCAGGAAACGACCTAGAAGGTGTATCTGTTCTAGGTCTTGTCATAACCTCTTTTATGACCATTATCTTCCTCAGATGGTCACAGACTCAGCAGGATATTGGTGTAAGCTATATCCCCAATAGGCCAGAGTTTTAGCCAGAAACTTGTTCAGATAAGAAATTTAGCAATGGCTGGCTTAAAAGTAAATTAGCTGACTTTTCTTTGTTCCAACTCCTTCAGCTTACTTTTTAATTTTCCCTTTTTCTGGGAGTGCCCTCCCCTGCCCTACCAAAAACGGTGTCATCAGTCCCCATTCTGCCTGCGCTCTGTATTCTTTTAAGCTCTTTGGATCCCTTAGTTAATTAAAATATCATTTATTAACTACAGGGATCCAAACATACACTAAACCTTTACTTGTTATATGTTCTTTATCCAAGAAATGGGCCAAACCAGATCTAATAGGCATTTGTGAAGTTAAATATGACTTGCCTGAAAATTCTGGCACTGTGATAGTTGGGCAACTGACAGCCCTCTGAGCCACGTGCACATAAAAAGCTTGAATTAAGTTGTAATTATAATAGAAGAAAAATGTAGTTTTATTGTTTTGTTTTACTTTTGCCATTAGTAAGATTACATAATAAAATTAAGAAATGTTATTACCAGAGGCAAAACATAAAGATGAAGAAAGAAAACAATGGGCAGGCTCTACAGTGCTCAAGCAGGAGAGGAAGGAATGGACAGTCAGTGGCGACTCCCGAGTACCCTGGCTGTCCTCACCCATCTACTCACTGGACGTTACTGTGAGCCCACTCTGTATCCGCTGCTAGGCGCTAGATAAAACGGCCAAAAAAGATGCTCTCTGCCCTCCTGCTGCTTGTAATATTTCATCTATAGAAGGAAAATAATGGAATATATTGGAAGAGCAGAATGTTAATCTGTATTTTTTCTAGCATTTTAAATAAATGAATAAATCGGTATTGTATCCAGGATGCTTTTAACACTGACTGCCACACTACAAAAAAAAATTTTTTTCCTTGGGGTCATGATGGGACCCCAAGGTCCAAAACAGAATATGAACTTTGAAAGCAAAATGATCCCTTCTAATTTAATGGAAAAAATGTTATTTTTAATTGCTTTCTGTGTGTGAGTTACGTGAAAATTTAGGATAGCTTCTGTCACCAGAGCTGTGATCATCACAGAAGTTTATTTTGCATTTTTTGTTCTCAAGATAAAATGACTAGAGATTCGGCTTCACAAGGCTCCAGGCTCAAAATGTGTGTGAGTTAAATACAACTCACATGGCAGTTAAAGTATTAAAAGTTATTTATATAGATGGAATAGTAAAGATTTCTGTATCCTAGACTGAAATCTAAAACCTAAATACCTACAATTTAGAGGTGTTTATTGCAAGAGATGAAAAAAAATTTTTTTTGAGATGAAAATTTTTGTTTGAGTGCAGCTGAAATTGTACCAAAGGCATAAAAACTACCACCAAATATGCTTTGGGGGAGTTAAAACAATACTTTCTTTGCACCTTAATTAAAGTCAATAAAGACTCTTACTTTGTCAGGCTTGACAATTACCACCTTTCATTTCAACTATTTTAATTAAAATACGTAGCAACTTGGCAGAAGTTTTACTGATTAACTGAACTACCACTTAACTCTTTTAGGAACATCTATCAGATTCCAAATTAAGGTGCAGCAACAGCTATAAGTTCATTATATGCATTGGGTAAATATTTTTATTTCCTCCACCCACAACCATATGTCTATGCTAAAACATGACATCTCAATAGTTTGGGCAACAGGAGCATGTGTTGGAAGGAGGGCAGTTACAAGTTTTTCATCTAAGCTACCCTCTGGCCATAATCTTTAGTAGTGAAGGAAACAGAAACAATAAAAAGAAACAATATTTTCCAACCTCTCTTTTGGATGCACTTTTTAGCATTTTATCGAGGGTGTTTGTGACAGCGAGTAGCTCTCAACCTTCCCTCAGCCACAACCCACCTCCCAGGCCACACACGTAACAGATTCCATTTTCACATTCATACCTATATTTTTGTATTTTCTGTACTCCTGATGCTCTAGCATCTGGAGTCTTGCTGACTCAGGAGAAACAGCCCTTCCTAGAAGTAGCTTTTTCCTGGAGATGGCACACCTTGCCTCTGGCGCATGCCTTACACAGGGAAGCCAACCAACCCAAACACATGCTTGAAACCTCTTCCCTCCTCCAGCAGGTCCTTACACTCCTCTGCCCTAATCACTTCAGGGCTGGGTACCAGACTATTGGAGATAAATCTTACACTGCAGAGTCTGCTGAAATTATTCAAACAAGCCAATCCTGCTTACCCTGCCTGCTTTTACCCAGAAACCACAAGGAGAGTCCTTTCTGCGATTTACTCCTCTCTGCTCCCTCGGCCCACCTGTGCCTCCCCAGGGACTCTGCACAGCACAGCACGCACTATCTGTCCTCTAGAGAACTGTGAGTAAAATACATCTTTTCAGTGGTGACTGTCTCCTGATTTGTTGGCCTCCCTGTACCTGAATAATGATAAATCCTATATTTTAAAACAGAGACCCAGAAATTTGTGAGTTCCATACCTCCATGTGAACTTACATACTTGCCCCCTCACTCACAAACATAAAAGTTACACTTGACATGTCTAAAGCTTCTCTTCTCATTTCCCCCAAATCACATCTTCCAGATAGGTAAAGAGCTTTGCTGTTCCTCTGTCAGGGCCCAGGTCTCGGGCGGCTTAACTAGGTTCCAGACATGGACTGCTAAGTTCCTTTGCTCAGGTACAGTTTCTCTTAGGTACCTGAGGGCTATCTGCTTTAGCTGGAGAGAGACAGAGTGTCTTAGAAAGAGTAAAGCAGTCTTCTTAGAAAGATAGATCTTCGTGTTTAGCAGAGCTTGGTAACCTTCAGCAGAGAGATGCTGGGAGGCGTTCTGCAGGCAGGAGAGGAGACAGAGTCAGAGTAAGAGGGTCCGTGATAGAATGCACACACTGCCGACTGCCTTCTCCTCCAGCCTAATAGAAGGCTGATCTCGTGCCTCTCAACGCCACAGGTGTAGAGACTGCCAATTCACCACTGCTCTCATCTCGCAAACTCTCATGCTTGTTGGAGCTAAATCCCTCTCCAAGCCCTTTCCACCAAGGTGTTCCATTACTGAGCTATACAGGTGTTTCTTATAACTCTCTCTCCTCCTAGCCACAGGCTATACGGGCTGCTACATTCCTCTAACTACTTTGAACTTGAGACCTCTCAACCCAGTTTTCTGTAGATCTGCAAAAGAAAACAAAACAAACAAAAAACCAAACGACATCCTTTCCTTGCTTGAAAATCTCTGGTGGTCTCTGTTGTGCTTGAAGCAGATCCACAGTCCTTAAGAGGCGAACCGCCCGGAGTGCCTGGGCGCCCACTGCTTTCCTCCACCTTGCCTCTGCTTCATTTTGTTTCCACCACCCCGGGCTTCTCTGGTTCTGAAGCAGTGAAGCTCTTGTCTACTATACCTGGGGCAAAGGGCCAGCACTGCTCCTCTTGCTCCAGCTCTTTCCAGGATTAACTCCTTTTCATTCATTAGGGCTCACCTTGAAAACAGCTTAACTCAGGCTTCTCTGGCCATGCTTTGGAAGCGTTAAGTTGCTCTGCACTTCTCCGTTTTTTCATTATTCCCTAACCTCTTGTTGTTGCCTTTTATTTTTTTAAACCACTCACTCCATGATTTATAACTATCTAAAAACTTCCCCGTCTGTTTGCCTCCTGTTCGTTTTTCCCATAACTAGGAGTGCCACCAAAGCAGGGATTGCACATTTTCTTCCTTCCTCTAAATTCTGCACCTAGTTCTGTACTTGATACAAAATCGGCAGATGCTGGGCGATGAATGAGCAGATGAGAAAGGAACTTGTGTGTGCGCTTTCCCTCACACACGCGTTCTTACTGGCCATGGCTTACATAACATAGACTGGGGATTAAGTATAAATTCCTCAAAGTCCTAGCTAGGGCTTTCCCTCTTTCCTCCCTTCCCTGGAAGTTATGTTTCAAACTAAATATGATTTATATTTAAAATTGTCTATGCTAGCATGTACAGTAAAACTTCTGTAAGTTGACCATCCAAGGGACTATAACAAACTGGTCAACATAAGGAACTAGGCCTTACGAAATACATGTGGTACATGTCCCGTCTATGAAAATCAGGTCAACTTAAGGGGGTGGTCAATGCAGGAAAGTGGTCAACTATGGAGGCTCTACTGTATTTCCTTTTTCCCCAGCACCTTCCCAGGCTATAGATGTAGATCTTTTCACCCAAGTCTATTAATCAAAGAACTTTCTCTTTCACGCAAGCTGGTAAAATTAAAGCAAATCTCAGTTTTTTGTGACAGCGATCACAACAAAAGGCTGGCTCTTCCCACTAGACTTGATGGAGCTGCTGCTATGGCCTTCTTGGCCTGGAGAACGAGCCCAACAAATAAAGGTGAGCTGAGCCAAACCAAGAAACAGAAAGACTCCAGGTTCTCATGCATTGTTTTTAAACATGCCCCAAATCAGTCTCCCCATCTTCAAATAAATTTATTTTTTCTTTAAATATATATATTTTTAAATAACTTTCCATGGAAAGAGCCCTGGTTGGCACCAATGAGCAGTGATACTGTCACAAGGGTAACTGGTATTTTATATAAAATTGCTTTATAACTTTTAGTTCTTTAAATGATATCTTACAAATGATAGTGATAAACACATCTAAATTTTGGGCTTTGAAATCCAATACCACATCAGTGGTGTGAATTCAAACTCTGTCATATGCTGGCTGGGGAATCTTGGTTAAGTTACTTTATCTTTCTGAGTTTGTATGTCTTTAAACTATAAAATATTTTCTCTTAGAATATACTAGTGGGAATGAGGTGTGAGAAGGCTCATGGCAGACTTTAAGCCAAGTTTCTCCCTACTTACTATACTAAGGGGCGACTTTCCATCTGGTGCCTGTTCCTCCTTACTTTAACTCCCTCTTAGGTATCAATTAGAGATAATAAAACACGTAAGATAGAAGGGGTAGCAATCTAAGGGACCTTCCTGGGGCACAGACGTACGAGGTCACCTGATTCAGCAAGTGAGTAAACCTAAAGGAAACATGAGTGTAAATCCAGAAACACTTGAATTTATAATGAATTCAGAGTAGCAGAGCCCTGCGTTCTAGGGTCACACGACCCTTGGCTTGCACTCTTCCTCTGCTATTCACTATACAGGAGACCCTCCATGGATGACCACCTCCCTGCATTGACCACCTCCTTAAGTTGACCTAATTTTCATAGACCCGACGTGCACCACATGCAGCTATCAGTACCGAAGACCTAGTTCCTTATGTTGATCAGCTTGTTACAGTCCCTGGGGTGGTCAACTTACAGAGGTTCTACTATATAACCTTGAGCAAGTTACTTAGTTGTGCCTCTGTTTACTAAGCCGTAAAAATGGGGATTAAATAGGAGAATCTCTTCTTAGAATACTTACAAAAATTAAATAAGCTATAACCCACCAAGTGCTTGGAACAGTGCCTAGATTCCAGCCCTGCAGGAAATTGATTCAGAGATTATTTACTCAATGGTACGTAGCTGGCACCACTACAGACGCATAATCATGAAGCAAATTCATTTCACACAATGGTGCATTACAGATTACCTCTCTCCTGGAACCCTGGCTGATAAAGGGTAGGTATAGAAACAGTTCAATAAACATTGGCAATTTTTTTTTTCACATTTTATGTACCGTATGTACTTGAGTATAAGCTGAGTTTTTTCCGGCACAAAATTTGTACCGAGTTTGGGTTTTTCAAATTTTGTGCCGAAAAAACTTGGCTTATACTCGAGTATATACTGTAGTTGTTTTTATTGATTTGTTTATAAATTTTATTTTATTTTTTTTTTTATTGTTAAATCATAGCTGTGTACATTAGTGCAATCGCCTTTACCCATTCTAAGATGCACCGTAGATGTGGCCCCACCCATTATCCTCCCTCCACCAAAACCTCCCCCCTCCCTTCCCCTTCCTTGGCCCTTTCCCCATAGTCTTGTGCTATAGTTGGGCTATGGCCTTCATGTGACAGCTA
>CAUYPK010154719.1:0-10421 GCA_963574355.1 Loris lydekkerianus | reverse complement strand
CTCCTCTGCTCCCATTTGGATTCCCTTTATTTCCTTGTCTTGCCTAATTGTATTGGCTAGAACTTCCAGCACTATGTTGAATAGTAAAGGTGACAGAGGACAACCTTGTCTGGTTCCAGTTTTAAGAGGAAAAGCTTTCAGCTTTACTCCATTCAGTAAAATATTAGCTGTGGGTTTGTCATAGATAGCTTCGATCCATTTAAGAAATGTGCTTCCTATGCCTATATTGTTACCCTCAGTAGAGTACTGGTGCGTCACAGCTCACAGCCACCTCAAATTCTTGGGCTCAAGTGATTCTCTTGCCTTAGCCTTCCAAAGGCTGGGACTACAGGTGCCTGCCACAATGCCTGGCTATTTTTAGAGACAGGGGCCTCGCTCTTGCTCAGGCTGGTTTCAAACCCATGAGCTCAGGCAATCTACCCACCTTAGCCTCACAGAGTGCTAGGATTATAGGCGTGGGCACCTGGCCCCCTTTGCCTATTTTCTAATCTTTATTTTTTTTAAGCTATTGATTTTTAAGAGTTTCTTATTTATTTTGTATATTAACCCCTTATCAGATACATGGTTTGCAGATATTTTCTCCTATACCCTCTGTTCCCTTTTCATTCCATTGATTGATTTCTTTGCTGCACAGAACCTTTTTTAGTTTAATATAGTCCTTATTTATTCTTGCTTTTGTTACTTGTACTTTTGGTGTTATATCTTAAAAACATTGCTAAAACCAATGTTGAGCAGTTTTCTCTGTATGTCTTCTAGGAGTTTTATAGTTTCAGGTCTGATATTTAAGTTTTTAATCATTTAGAGTTGAAAATTTTTTTTTTTTTTTGCAGTTTTTGGCTGTGGCTGGGTTTGAACCCACCACCTCTGGCATATGGGGCTGGTACCCTACTGCTTTGAGCCACAGGTGCTGCCCTTGAGTTGATTTTTGGATGTGGTGAAAGACAGGGCTCCAGTTTTATTCTTTGGCAGGTGGATATCCAGTTTTCCCAGCATCACATACAGAAGAGACTGTCCTTTCTCTGCTGTGTATTCTTGGTGCTCTTTTTCACTATTTATATGTGGTTTTATTTCTAGGCTTTTGACTCTGTTCCATTGATTAGAGTATCTGTGGATAACCTAATTCTCTGGATTTTGTTATCTTCAAAGAGTGCTAGACCTTGTTCTGCAGAAGTGATTGATACTTTCTAGTCTTGTTCGTTTGCTCTGTTGGTGTAGGGTTAGCTTTTACACTGATTCTTTTGCGATATCTGCAGAATGCCTAAGTGTTCAGTGTCCTCTCACTGCTCAAAATTGAATGTCTCTTAGCTCTCAGTGAGTGTTAAGAATTGTTAGGTATGCCGCTTCCCGTTCCTTCTCTGCTCCTCCTCATACAGTTTGGCCTTACACGTGCATTGCATAGTATTCAGCAGCAGATTCATCTGTGCAGGTTCTGTAGAGCTCCCTCCTCACTGAAGCTCTGTGCTGTAAATGCCTCCACTTCACCATTATCAAACCATGAGCTGTCTTCTGGCTCCAGCAGTGAAAGCTGTGAGTTAGGATTTTACTTCCTGAATTATATCCCAGAAAGTAAGCCCTGACAGAAGGAGGGTAATCATTTCACTTACCCTCACTTACTCCTGTTCTCACAGGGGTCATAGCACTGCCCTGCCTGTTGTCCAGTGTCCAGTGATAGTTCTGTTGTATGTTTTCCCAGCTTTCACTTTCTGTTATTACATATGTTTCTGTCAGTTGTTTATGGCAGTTGGGTCAGTTTAGTCCATTCATTTCTCATTCATACTTTCTAGTTGTTTCCAATTTCTTTTTTTTTATTTCAGAATATTTTAGGGGTACGCAAGTTTCAGTTATATACTTTTCTTTGTACAGATTAAGTTTTAATGGCATCTAAAATTTACTGTCTTACGGTGTGAGATGAAAAACCTACTTTTATTTTTCTTTAGCATGGTTGGAAGACTTTTCAGATTTTTGATAATGTATATACTTTTGAAAAGAACAGCATTGTGTAGAAGCTGCCCTCTACATTTATTTTTTTAAAGGAAATTTCTAGAGGAGAAATTACCGAACTTTAATTACTACTAAATTGTTTTGCAAAGAGTTTCTGTTTATATACCAGCCACCAATGTATAAAAAAACACTCATCTCACCACACTTCCATTGACAGTGGATTAAAAACCACCCCTTTTTTGCCTCTACTGCATTAGTATAAGGTGCATGTTCTCATGTACTTTAATGATTTGTATTTCTCTTGTGTTGTCTGTGTCCTTTCCCCCTTTTTTTGTTTGTGTCAGTGTTTTGATTTTTTCATATGGTTTTATTAAGTATATGAGCTTTGTCACAATTGTTATGAATATTCCTTTTTATTTCTGTTTTTGCTGTTTTATGTTGTAAATTCTACTAGATTTTGTTTTTATTATTTGTTCCATTTCTTTCATGCTTACAAAATTCTTCCTCCTGAGATCAGATAACTATATTTTCCAGTTTTTCTTACCAATTTTATATTTTATAATTAACACTGCTAAAATGACTTTGTGGCCAGGCACAGTGGTTCACATGTATAATCCTAGTACTCTGGGAGGTCAAGGCAGTAGGTTGCTTGAGCTGAGGAGTTTGAGACCAGCCTGAACTAGAGTGAATCCTAATCTCTACAAAAAAATAGAAAAATTAGCTGGGTGGCAGGTGCCTGTAGTCCCAGCTACACAGGAGCCTAAGGTAGGAATATCGCTTGAGCCCGAGTTTGAGGTTACTGTGAGCTGGGATAATGTCATGGCACTCTACCCAGGGTGGTAAAGTGAGGCTTTGTCTCAAAAAATAAATTAAATAAATAATTTAATTACTTGTTGCCACGAGAGCAGAAAATTAGAATTTATTCTTCTCCAAATATTGTGCTGCCATTTGTTGGGTACCCATTTTTCCGAATACTTAATTCTATCTTGTCATCACCAAGTGATATTAAATTCTTACAACCTAAAATAATCTGTTTTTTGTTGGCCTCATTTCACTGATCTTTTAATTTGTATGCCTTTTCCATATGGATTATACCTATATAATAGCTCTTAATTTCTTTTGGCAGTGATTTTCCTGAACGCATTATTTAATATGCTGCACCAGAAATGGTTTGGCACCTCTTGGTTTGGCTCATCTCATTTGCTCATTTTCTTCTGCAGGAGCAGCGTACCATTGCTACCTGTCCTTCACATTGTTTTCTCAGCCCGTCTAAACACGGCGTGGTGTCTCTGTAAGGTGACAGCTGGCCTAAGACGTTGTGCTCTTGCCTCCTTTTGTGCTTAGTACTCTATCTCAGTATCCCGTTCTGCTCCCTTTTCTTGCCCTATGGGTTGCACAACCCTAAGACTCTGCATTTAACTCCTGGAATTTTTACCGAATTCTGGGGTTACCCTTTGCTTTCTATGTCTTAACGATAATCCTCTCTGGGCATGACTTCCGTATCTATCACTGTAACATTGAGACCCCCAATTGCAAAGTTGTGTTATCAAATGCTTGTTTAGGTATCAGTTTGCCACAGTAAAGCCCATTGCTGCTTTGTCCCCAGCCCTGTGCAGCATCCACTCAGCCAGCCATGGGGAAACCTCAACATTGTCAGTCTCACCCTTGGTCCAAGTGGTACAAGCTGCTTCCCTGTAGACCAGTGGTTCTCAACCTTCCTAATGCCGTGGCCCTTTAATACGGTTCCTGTGGGTCGCAACCCACAGGTTGAGAACCGCTGCTCTAGAATATTGATTCTCTTGAAATGTCTGTTAGTACCACTATAGCTAATGTCCCTCAGAAGCTCTCATCTGGCTCAAATACAACTTCTGATATTAGCAAATATACTTATTCTTTAAATGTCTTCTCTGATTCATAATAAACCCCATATTTTAGTAGAATAGTATATATACCTGGCTTTCGTATCTGGGTGTTGATGTCACTAGGGATTGGTACTATTTCTGCTCTTTGTGTCTGCAACTTTTCACAACAGCTAGCACTAAGTAGGTGGTCAGCAACTTGTCACAACAGCTAGCACTAAGTAGGTGGTCGGCAACTTTTCACAACACCTAGCACTAAGTAGGTGGTCGGTAACTTTTCACAACAGCTAGCACTAAGTAGGTGGTCGGCAACTTTTCACAACACCTAGCACTAAGTAGGTGGTCGGTAACTTTTCACAACAGCTAGTACTAAGTAGGTGATCGGTAACTTGTCACAACAGCTAGTACTAAGTAGGTGATCGGTAACTTGTCACAACAGCTAGTACTAAGTAGGTGGTCAGTAACTTGTCACAACAGCTAGTACTAAGTAGGTGGTCGGTAACTTGTCACAACAGCTAGTACTAAGTAGGTGGTCGGTAACTTGTCACAACAGCTAGCACTAAGTAGGTGGTCGGTAACTTGTCACAACAGCTAGCACTAAGTAGGTGATCGGTAACTTGTCACAACAGCTAGCACTAAGTAGGTGGTCGGTAACTTTTCACAACAGCTAGCACTAAGTAGGTGATCGGTAACTTGTCACAACAGCTAGTATTAAGTAGGTGATCGGTAACTTGTCACAACAGCTACCACTAAGTAGGTGGTCAGCAACTTTTCACAACAGCTAGCACTAAGTAGGTGATCAGCAACTTGTCACAATAGCTAGTACTAAGTAGGTGATCGGCAACTTGTCACAACAGCTAGCACTAAGTAGGTGATCAGTAACTTGTCACAACAGCTAGTACTAAGTAGGTGATCGGTAACTTGTCACAATAGCTAGCACTAAGTAGGTGATCGGTAACTTGTCACAACAGCTAGCACTAAGTAGGTGGTCAGCAACTTGTCACAACAGCTAGTACTAAGTAGGTGATCGGTAACTTGTCACAACAGCTAGCACTAAGCAGGTGATTGGTAACTTGTCACAACAGCTAGCACTAAGTAGGTGATCAGTAACTTGTCACAACAGCTAGTACTAAGTAGATGATCGGTAACTTGTCACAACAGCTAGCACTAAGTAGGTGGTCAGCAACTTTTCTCAACAGCTAGCACTAAGTAGGTGATCGGTAACTTGTCACAACAGCTAGCACTAAGTAGGTGATCGGTAACTTGTCACAACAGCTAGCACTAAGTAGGTGATTGGTAACTTGTCACAACAGCTAGCACTAAGTAGGTGGTCAGTAACTTTTCACAACAGCTAGCACGAAGTAGGTGGTCAGCAACTTTTCACAACAGCTAGCACTAAGTAGGTGATCGGTAACAGGTTTTGTTGCACTATGTGAACAATTTACCTGAGTGTAGTCTTCAGATCTTTTTAATTGAGTCTTTAGTTGATGCTACAGTTGTTTTTTTAAAATGATGTTAATTTTTCAACATAAAACTCTTTCTTACTTCTTATCTATAGAATAAAATTCACATCATGGCATTCAAGGTCCTAGGTCCTAAAGAATATGACCTCATCTTTGCTTTTTTTTTTTTTTTTTTTTTAATGCTTGAATTGTTTCATTGCTCTAATGTGTATTATTTTTCAGCTGGCCTTTTTCATTATTAATAATACTGTCAACAGATGCTAATTACCATATATACTCGAGTATAAGCCTAGTTTTTTCGGCACAAAATTTGTGCCGAGTTCAGGTTTTTCGGCACAAAATTTGTGCCGAAAAAACTCGGCTTATACTCGAGTATATACGGTAATTACCTTCAGTGTGTGGACACTATGCTGGGCTGGGTTAGAAATACAGAGGTAGATAAATTGAAGTGGGAATCTTTTGTACTTTTCCCTTACATTTTTATTTGTGAAAAATCCCATCCTTAAACTAAAGTGAAATATTATTTTATTTGTGAAGTCTCCCTGGATCATCCCAGTGCAGGTTAATCACTCTTTACTTTCAGCATATTACTGAACTATAAAGTTGATCATAATCCTCTTGTTATTTTATTAGTGTACGTGTTCTCTTCATTGGGTTAGAATTGCTTAGGGACAGAGATTCTTTTTTAAAACTACTTTATTGAGATATGATTGATGTACAAAATGCATCAGTAGGTACAACTTGATGAGTTTGGGGAGAAGTGTACATTCAGGAGAACGTCACCACGATCAGTGCTGTAGACACAAGAGATTATGTCTTAATCATCGTTGTGTGCCCTCTTTCTCTTCTCCCAGTGCCCAGTGCACTGACTTCAGAATAATTGCTCACCAAATGAATACTGACTTAGAAAGTTGGTTCAGAGCCAATAGGGAACTAAAAAGGACTGTCCAGAGAATTAGGAAAACATTGAGGAGAGAGTTGTAGTATCAAAGCCAGGGAACATGTTGAGAGAGGGCAGTAGGTGATGGTGTGAACTCCAGAACAGGAAGAAGGGGTACAGAGTTTAAATAGATACTGGATTTGGCAATTAAGAGGTTGTTGGTTAACTTAACAAGAATAAGTTCCATAAAGTAGTAAGGGTACACATCAGATAGCAGCAGATTGAGAAATAAATAGAATTCTTCTCCTTAAATACAATTTTTAGCTCATACTTTTATAGAAATTGGCTGGCAGACAAGTTGAAGATACAAGATCTAAATAAAGATCTAGAATCCTGCATATATTATATTGATTTAGGGAGGATCCATATCTCTTGTAAAGTAGATGAGTGAGTTGCAGGCTTGACAGTCTTTTAAAGAAACTTAGAAGCCTAATCACTATATTCATTGCATACAAGACTATCACAACTCTATATAGAGATCACAGGATTCCTTCTTCAAAGTTAGTGATATTCTGCACATCAGAAACTATTTTGGCCTGGAAGTTTTTTAGAATGGTTTTACCGATGATCCATGCATCTTTCTACTCCCTGTCCTTGTTAGGATAGTGATGCATTAATATATTTCTGCCTATATAAAATGAATGAATTTTCTAAAAATATCTAATTACATAAATGCATTAGATTTTTTGACATACTCTATTTGATCGTTTGTAAAACATATTTAACATTTCAATAATCAGAATACTTTCTATAGTAGGTGGTGTGTCATAGTTTGAATTAACAACTTTTTCTACTCGCTTGGTGTTAGATAAAATGATGCAGTCCCAGCTAGTAACATCTTAGATAGGATAAAATATGACAGTATGTTAGGGAACATTAAAGTTCAGAGACTGCCACATATTTTAGTTTTAATATTATTAGTGCTATGCCAGTCTTCGGGTTTGACAATGGTTAGATTTTTCTTTTCTCCCTTTCCCTGAGCCAGTGAGTGAGGCGGAACATTTATCTTAAAACAATAATACACTGTTAATTGGGAGTGGGAAAAGGGAAGAACGAATCTGTAGGGAACTTATTTTGTTACTTGAGAGTATGATTTGGTGTGTGCAGTATAAATCTTGGTTAAGCATAATTCTCACCAATTTTGTAGAAGCATTAAGAGTCAGTGATTCATATCAAGGAATAATTTCTGATGTTGCAGTTAAGGGCACGTTGACTGGTCGGTTCATTTCTTTCATCACAGACAAATAGTACCTATCTACTGAGACACCTGGCAGTGTGCTCAGGGCCGTAAATAATCTTCCGTTGTTCTTGGTGGACTTCAACAACAGAGGTCAATGGTCAATCCATAGGGCCTAAAATCTGTTTCTTCATGTCTGTTGTTTCACTGAGAAATAAGATTTGTAGTTCTTAATGAAGAGTTGGCCTTTTGGAGAGCTGGTTGCTTTATCCCAGGAAACCCCATTAAATATTTGTTGACTATTGAATGGTGTAGCTTTTAAGTGCTTAACTAGAAAATGGAAAGGGCTATAGTTTGAAGTGATTTTTATGGGGGAAGGTATTATAGTTTATTATTATATTGAAAGGAGAATAAGGACTACAACAGGAATAACGGAGGCTTCTCAGTTCATTTTGGACATTACTAAAATAAATTAAAATTTTAAAGCCTTAAAGTTTCTTACCATAGAAAATGTTGATTTGAACTTTGAAGATATTTCTAGAGATTAATGATGGATCAAAAGTTATAGAATATAGCAAGTTTAAATAAATCATTGTCAGCAAATTGGCAATCCTCTATTTTAAAAGTAGTTAAGTAAAATATTACATCCACACTTGTATTCAGTTATTTTAGTAACATCTCAGTACCCAATCCTGAAAAGACCAAACCAGCAGTGTAGTGAGGGGAAATTGCAATCTGATGATGTATATACTTCTTTCCGCTGGTAACTGAAGGTTAAATGGGTAGCAAGCAGAATGCCTTAAACAAGATTGGTATATTGATTAAAACGCTGATTTAACAGCTCGCAGTTTCCCCTTGGAAACCTGGAAAAGATAAGCCAGCTGCCGTCTAAGAGTGCTCGGTGTCCACTGAGAGTACACTATCTATCATCACAATATGGTGATGAGAGGTGTTTCATGTTTGTGTTAATTTCCCCCACTAAATCAGTAATTATTACAATCCTGTCCCTGCTGTTTACCCTGCAGCTGTTTTTCCATTTGTCGAGAGAGCGGGTGTTCTCTGAGGACCGCACACGTTTCTATGGTGCAGAAATTGTCTCTGCCTTGGACTATCTACATTCCGGAAAGATTGTGTACCGTGATCTCAAGGTAAAAAAAAAGTAATCAAAAATTGTTTTTGCAGAAACTATAGAGACAAACACAAAGTAATTACAAAGTTACACAGTTTAAAAGAAGCAGATTTAGTTTTTTTGAAAAAAGCACTCTGTTTAATAATATAGTTCACTGCATTTGAAAGGAAATTTCATTCACTAATATGTATGTAGTTGCCTTATGTCTGAGTTTTTAATGTGTATAATAGTTTCTACTTGACTACTCTGATCAAAGGTGATCTACCAATAACAGTTTCATTTTTCTACAAATGTTACTATTAGAAAAATGTTAAACATCTGATTATAAGTCAAAAATCTTACATGTAACACTGCAAAATAAGTTTTATTATATTCTGACATAATATTTTATGAAGAAACTTAAGTAAGACTATTGGAAGGAAAATATTCATTTTTGACTTTAGTGTTAACTCTCTGGTGGGTTTAAATACATGAAGTGTCTTTAATATAGTTTTTATTAATTTGTTTTGCATTTATAAAAGCATATATTGGTTTTATTAGTATTAGTGCCTTGACTTCTCTAAGTGGCTTTCTGATGAGACCTTTAGGATAGCTCAGAATTGGCAAAGTAAAGGGCAGATAGTAAATATTTTAGGCTTTGCTGCCCATATGGTCTCTGTAGCAAACTATACAACTCCACCATTGTAGGGTAACAGCAGCCCCAGACAGTCTGTAAATGAGTAGGTTTGGCTGTATTCCAATAAAACTTTATTTATAGGTAATGGTTCAGTTGGCCCACAAACAAGAGTTTGCAGATTGCTAGAGCAACTCGCGCAAAGTAATAGTAATTCTCGTGGCACTTTTATGAGTTAGGTTGGCTATTTTAAGGAAATTTGTACTGTTGACACATTTTGGACTTCTAAATCATATATCCTTAAAAAATAAATCATAGTAATCTTGACATATAGTTTGACACCAAATTGCTTTATTGACCAAGTATTACACTTAAGATGTAATTTGATTTGTAGAAATAGAAGTTACATGAGGCTTTTATGAACTTCTATTTTGTATGTATGAAATGAGGTAGGTATCTGTGTATTACTACATGTAAAAGTAATTGTTATTCCTCACTTACATCTCACTTTGCTTCAAACCTGTGATTCTTAAATTATCTCGTTATTTAAGGAGCTGTCTAGACTATTGTAAGATGCTTCTACTGTGTGCCTTTAGATAATGAATGACTCTAAGGAGTAACTACCGTCACCAAGTATCATTTGACACAATGACAATGAAGTATAGTATGTGTGTTATATAGGATATTATTATATGTATTTATTTAAAAGAAGCTGTAAGACACTGTATTTAGGAAAAAAATGAACTATGCACTTCATGAAACATCTAGGTCAGAGATGGCCAGCTGTCTGTCAAAATGGACTCGAGATTAATGCAGTTCAACAGCGTGATTGTGTTTAGCCTGAATCTTTTTTTACACAAAATTGTACCTTTATTAAAGTAGATTTCTATACATAAAATTCACATACATTTCACATAAAATTCTATACGTTTTAAATATAGTTGTTGGGGGTGGCGCCTGTGGCTCACGGGGGTAGGGCGCTGACCCCCCTACCTGGGTTCAAACCCAGCCCCAGCCAAAAAAACTGCAAAAAAATAAAATAAAAATAAATAAATAAATAAATAAACATAGTTGTTGACTTTGGCCAAAACATCTTTTCATGTATTGTTTAACTGTTGGTGCTACAGCCATGGTCTAAAACTTTCCATCAACCCCAGACTTCCCTGTGCCCCTTACTGTTGGTCTCCCTCTACTTCCTGCTCCAGGCAGGTTTCCATCACCAAAATTAGTTTATTTTGTTCTAAAATTTTCTTTCTTTTTTTTTTTGTTATTGTTGGGGATTCATTGAGGGTACAAGAA
>CAUYPK010154715.1:0-10739 GCA_963574355.1 Loris lydekkerianus | reverse complement strand
CCCCTGGTAATTGATGGGCTGTTCCCTCTTGCCTTTCCAGCCTCCTAAGATGAGCCCCCCCCCCCCCCCCGTCACATCCATGTTGTCCCACTGGGGTACAACAGGGACATGAAAGGGCCCTGGACACTTGGTCTCATTTTTTCAGCTTTTCTCCCTGCTGGGGAGGTGCTATCCCGCCCTTCCCCACCCCTTGCAGTGTCCCACAGCCACATCACTGTCCTGGCTAAGCTTCCCTCTGGCAGCTCTTTAGAAAGTTTTTGTTGTACTCAATCACTGGGTGGAGGCTGCATGGTTGGGCTTTCCACTTGTGAGCAGCATCCGGCTTTCACAAGGGGAGGATAATTACCCTCTTCCTCTGAGACAACCTCTCTGTGGCCATCTGATTCAGGCTATCTGCATGCCAGCCAGGTCACCTAGCAAGGGCAGCCCGGTGAGGACAGCCCACACCCTCAGGGAGTCGCCTTCTCCCTCCATAACTGTAACTGGCCAGCTAAGGTCTCCAACTGTTCACTCCTCAGTCTAAACTTACCCATCGGGGGAGACGCTAACACAGCAAAGTTCTCACATCCCTTTCTATTTAATAATTGGGATCTTCCTCCCCCCCCCCACCCCAACTTTTCTACATTCACTTCAACCTCTAGTTGGGCTTCCCTGGCTGCTTGCATGGCCTGTAACAGCAGCAAACTCTCCATTGTCCCTGCTCGGCCTCCCTCTTACCATGGTGAGTCATAAGGCTTCTCACTAACAGCACTCCAGACCCTCTGGGGTTTGGGGGGCATCCTTGTACTCACAGCGGTCCTCAGGCACCTGGCAAACGGACACCACCACCTTGCAGGGGTGAGGAGGGCCATCCTGGGCCTCCCCCACCAAAGCTTCCTTCCCCATGCTTTAGTTTCCTGACTTCCAGCTAGCTCCCCACCAATTCCACGAAAGGGTCGGACATGCAAACAACACCCACATGCTTTAGGAGCAGAGAAACCAAAGAATGAGGCAGACAAATCCACTCTGTCAGTATAGGATGATTTATTGGGGGACTACAGACAGAAGCATGGCCTTGAGCAGCTGCAAGACGCGCAGGTCTCCACACTGCACCCCCCAGACCAGCTCGCATCTGGGGGAAGTACACGTGGTGGGAGGGATGTGTAGGTGGCTGGGTAATACCACTGATGTCACAGAGTGTCACGGGGTGGTTTGAGGAAAAGCGGAAACTTACAGTGAATAGATTTTCCTACATAAAGAGTAATCCATCACTAGACATTTTGGAGGCATTCCCAGACTCAGGGTTAGGCAGATTAGTATTTAAAAGCAAAGCTGCAGCTAAACAGGGTGGCTCACGCTGTATTCCTAGCACTCTGGGAGGCTGAGGCAGGAGGATGGAGCCCAGCCTCAACAAAAGGCTCCATCTCTACAAAAACGAATAAACCAGCCAGGCCTGGTGGTGGGTGCCTAGTGGGGCCTAGTTCAGGAGGTGCCTAGTGGGGCCTAGTTCAGGAGGACCCCTTGCAATTAGCTATGATGACGCACTGTACTCTAGCTGGGGTGACAGAGCGAGACTGCCTCAAAAAAATAAAAAATAAAAAGCAAAGTTGCAGCTCAGCACTTGTAGCTCAGCAGCCAGGGCACCACCCACATACACTGGAGCTGGCAGGTTCAAATCCAGCCTGGGCCTGCCAAACAACAATGACAACTACAACCAAAAAAAAAAAAAATAGCCAGGTGTTACGGCGTGCGCCTGTAGGCCCTCCCTACTTGGGAGGCTGAGGCAAGAGAATCGCTTAAGCCCAAGAGTTTGAAGTTGCTGTGAGCTATGATGCCATGGTACTGTACCCAGAACAGCTTGAGACTATCTCAAAAAAAAAGCAAAGTTGCTCTTGTCCCCAAATGTGACCAGTATTTCAGTGCTCTAAGCTGCTTGCCTGTAACAGAGGTCCAAATCTTCAATGCTGGGGGCTCCAAGCCCTTGGTTACCTTGCCCTTTCCAGGCTGTGGACCATGGAAACACTGAGTGACCTGAGACCAGTTATGCAGCACTGATCTAGCCTCTCAGGATGACAGGGATGACCAGTATTATAACTCCTTTGTCTGCTCTTCCACCAACGTGGAAACCCCATGGCAACTAACTGGCAGTGTCGGAGTCAGCAGAACCCTCAATGCTCCAATGCCCTCCAAGGTGACACGTACCCCCAACTCTTAAGCATCCGGCCCTTCATCCAGCAGAGTCTAAAGCTGCAGGGGGAAGAAGCATCAATGTAAAGATGGGTTCATGGGGATGATACTGGGAGGCCAAGGGCCATCTGGGCTCCTGGACTGTGTGTTCTATAGTGACCACTAGGAACGGGCACTAGTGGTTTCATGCAGGGGTCTGCAGACTTTCATACAGGGAAAGTAAATATTTTAGGCTTTGTGGGTCTGATAGTCTTTGTCACAACTACTTTGCCAGCATAGGGCAAAAACAGCCAAAGAGGATACAAAAACTAATGAGCATGGCTGTGCCCCAATATGGCCTCATTACAAAAGTAGGCAGGAGCAGGGTGTGGCCCGCAAGCCAGCTTGCTGAACCCTGGCTCCACGTACAGAATGCAAGCTGAAGAATGGTGCCCCAGTCCCACTGAGTTGCCGTTCATGAACTGGCACTAGCATGACACTTACGACCAGTGTGATGTCTGTGGGATAGAACAGTAATAGCTAAACTGTATTAAGTGGGTCCTATGACCAGCTATTTCTAGGAATTTTACATGCATTATCTTATTTAATTTTCATAACCCAAAGACGGTTGATACTATTAGAATCCTCACTTCATGGGAAAGATACAGAAGACCCTATCTAAGTGAATCACACGCTAAGCAGGTCCATCGCGCTCACAGACCTGGGCGGTGAAGGATGACGAGGAGGGCAATGGGCTCTGCCTCACAGCTCACGCACCCCCCCCGAGCTTCTGTTCACGGTCACTGTGCCCATTCTTGCTTCCGGAAAAGTAACCCACCATGGACGTTCAGCAGATGCCACTGGTGATACTGCAGTATTGTTCCAAATCTTAGCAAGGAAATAACGGGTGACCTTTGTTTCTTGAAACTCAAGTTTTCTCATTTGCAAAATGAAAAAGATGGAACAGCTTGAGATTTTCCAAACAGCTTGTTGCCAAGCCCTTAGATTGCTGAGCTGCTGGCGCTCCACAGGGGGAGTGAACCTGACAGCCCACGCCTCTGAGTCAAAGCAGCACCACCTTCAGCTGTCATTAATCAGAGACCCACACACAGATGGTCTCCAACCTGCAGTGGCTTAATGATCCTTCGACTTTACAGGTGTGTGAGTCAATAGGCAGTTAGTAGAAACCCTGCTTGGCGTACGCTACCAACATTGTTTTTCACTTTCAGTACTATATTTAATGAATCATGTGAATATACAACACTTTATTATAAAATAATATCTAACACTTTGTGTTAGATAATTTTGCTCAAAGGCAAGCTAATGTTTAAGTGTTCTGAATACACTGAAGGGAGGCTAGGCCTACCTTATGATGTTCAGTAGGTTACGTGTATTAAGTCCATTTCCACTTACATATTTTCAACTGGTCAACGGAAGAGCATCTATCTGCTACTCTGTGGAGCTGAGGGATTCTGCAGCTAACACGGATCTGAAACTAGTGTATGATGCCCCATGATCATATCGATGTGCACAGCTATGATTTAATTTAAAAAAAAAAAAAAAGACCAAGTGATGTTAGGGGTCCACTTAGCCCTAAATGTGATTCTGATGTTTAGGTGGGTACAAAATGCAATGCACGGTGGCTTTGAACACAACTGTTACCCAGGGATTGAATGGAGATCAAATTAAATCTAATGTAAAGCTAGTTAGCCTTAATTGCTTACTAAAATGCTTTATCATTGCTCATTGAAATTCTGCATTTCCTAAGAACCACCAGGAATTTCTTTCCACTCCTAACACAAGGGAGGAACAAAGCAAGTCTTTCTTTCCACCTTTCCTTCCAACCCTAAGTATCCTAGATCCTTACCATGCAGGTTTGGGAAATCCAACCCTATGTAATAGCAAAAAAAAAAAAAAAATTGGAAGTATGCACGCTAGAAAATAAGAGTTAATCTGGTTTAGAACTATCTTACTTTTGTATTGCTCATTGAAAGGAAGAAAGTAGGCTACAAGTCAACCATTTATTTAAAACATAAAAAGAATGAAAGCCAGGTGGTACACCAGGCTGGCAGCTACTATGTTGGGTGGGGCTCCAAGCTGTCTTAGTCCATTTTGCGTTTCTATAAAGGAATACTCAAGATTGGGTAATTTATAAACAGAAGAGGATTATTTGGCTCACAGTTCTGCAAGGCTGTGCTTAGAAGTGTGGCACCAGCACCTGCTTCTGGCGAAGGCTTCAGGGAGCTTCTGATAAGGCAGAAGGTGACGGGTGAGCATGTGTCACATACAGAGAGCAGAAGCAATAAACCACCTGCTCAACTACTACCAGAACACGCTCACTCTTGCAGGTGAGGGCACCAAAACATTCAGGAGGGATCCACCCTTTGACCCAAACACCTCCCACACATGAGATCAAATTTCAACATGAGATTTGGAGGGGACAAACATCCAAACTATATTACAAGTATTCTTTCCTTGGGCTCTCTGGTCTTTATTAAGAAACAGGATTTCAACATAATATCTTGAAAATCAAAACTGAAGTTAAAATTACCAACATGTCTCTTAGAAACCCAGTTTACCAGCATATTAATATGGTTTTGTGTAAAGCAGGAACAACTGTCTAGACATGAGCCAAATCTGGTGAACACATAACAAAATGAATACTATGTATGTGTAGTATAAAGAAACAACTATAATAACATTCATTTAATCTTAAGTTTTATTGTGTGTATATATATATATATATATTTTGTTTGTTTGTTTGTTTGTTTATTGAAACAGTCCCAGTTTGTCACCCTCAGTAGAGTGCCACGACGTCATAGCTCATAGCAACCTCCAACTCCTGGGCTTAAGCGATTCTCTTGCCTCAGCCTCACTAGTAACTGGGACTATAGGCGCCCACCACAACACCCAGCTATAGTTTTATTACATTTTAAACCAGTTAAAACTAATCCATTATAGATTAGTTCTGATATTCAAGAAAATAAACAGAATTCAAAAAAATATATACATAGTCCTAAGTAAATTTCCACAAACTAACATTTTCTTTTCCACTCTCTAGGAAAATAAGCTACCCTTTTAAAAGTGTTTCTTAATTTTTAAATGGTTAAGAAAGTAAATTTTATGTCATGTTTATCAAAACCAAAAAGATGTATTTGTGTATATGTGTACAGTAAAAAGGCAATTTTTTTTTTTTTTTTTTTTTTGAGACAGAGTCTCAAGCTGTTGCCCTGGGTAGAGTGCCGTGGCATCACGGATCACAGCAACCTCAAACTCTTGGGTTTAAGCGATTCTCTTGCCTCAGCCTCCCAAGTAACTGGGTCTACAGGTGCCCACCACAATGCCTGGCTATTTTTTGGTTGTAGTTGTTATTGTTGTTTGGCAGGCCTGGGCTGGATATGAACCTGCCAGCTTCAGTGTATGTGACTGGTACCCTAGCTGCTGAGCTATGGGCACCAAGCCTAAAAAGGCAATTTTAATACAAAAAGAGGATAAATATAATAGGATATATTTAAAGTCTCATTAATTTAAAAAGTAGATACTAAAAATTCTAGCTGTTTTCTTTCTTTTGTGAAGTATAGTTTATATATAAGGTACATATTTCTCTTAGTGTAAGGAGGGAAAAATGTATCCAGGGAACTGTAAGGCACAGTTACCTTAAAATCAGATACTGGAACTGATTAACCTGGTCACATAATAACCAGGAAAAAAGATAATATGTTACAAGATGATGCATTAATCAGATACTAAGAAAAAAGAAAACACTGTTCCTTAAAAGCTCAAAGATAAAAATACAATGCTATGTGCTGATGGTGTAACAGCAAGACAGGGCACCCACTGGCGAGCTCAACGGATTCCAAGGTGCCCAGGCACAGGGGAGTCCACACTTCACTCACACAATTCCTGTGTGAATACTGAAAAGCATTTACTTTTACCAGAGGAAACTAGACGCAGTGTGGTCTCCCGCTCTGAATCTTGGAACAGTAAAAGATTAGCAGAAATCTGGTGATATCAGAATTGGGCAGGCAGTTTAGTGAATAGTAATGTACCCATGTTAATTTCTTAGCTTTGCCCTGGGTATATAAAATGTTAACATTAAGAGAACCTTTGCAACTTTTCTGTAAATCTAAAATTATTTCAAAATTTTGAAAGTGGGGGGAGACTTAATTATTCATGTGCCTACACACACAAGAATATGAAACTGAGTTTTTGTTAAGGTTCTGAGAAGAGAAACAGGGGAAACACAAGTTCTGTTTTAAAAATAACGCAGGGAGGAGAAAGAGGAAATCACAGCTGGGAGGACAGGAGGGGCTTCTGTATGCTGTGATGATCTATTCTTTTTTTTTTTTTTTTTGAGACAGAGTCTCACTATATTGCCCTCGGGTAGAGTGCTGTGATGTCACAGCTCACAGCAACTTCAAACTTTTGGGCTTAAGCGATTCTCTTGCCTCAGCCTCCCAAGTAGCTGGGACTACAGGCACCTGCCACAACACTCAGCTATTTTTTTGTTGTTGTTGCAGTCGTCATTGTTGTTTAGCTGGCCCAAGCTGGATTCGAACCCACCATCCTCAGTGTATGTGGCGGGCGCTGTAACCATGGTGCTACAGGCACCAAGCCAGGAAGTTCTATTCTTGACCTGGACTGATGGTTGCACACAAGTATTCATTTCCTGGTAATTCACTCACCTGCATCTTCAGATACATAACCCTTCAATAAAAAAAACATTAAAACACTTCCCTCTCACTGCTAACTGTTAGAATGAAAAGAAGATATGGCAATAAATGAGGTTTATAAGTAGGATATATGTATGCTACACTATGTATAGAAAAAAGCCTGTGTAGGGACAGACATAGCAGTTATTAAATCATATGTAAAATTTTCATAGATGGAAAAGATGGAAAATTACCAAATTCAGAGGGGTCAGAGCTCTTTATGGAGGCAAATCTGGAGATATCTATGCAGCAGAACTAGACAGGGCCCAGACACCTGTATTTCAGCAAGGTTTCCTCAGAAGATCTTTATATACATCTGGAGTACAGATCTTATTTATTTATTTATTTATTTATTTTTATGAAGACAGACTCTTACTTTGTGGCCCTTGGTAGAGTGCTGCAGCATCACAGCTCACAGTAACCTCCAACTCTTGGGCTTAAGTGATTCTCTTGCCTCAGCTTCCCAAGTACGTGGGACTACAGGTGCTCGCCACCATGCCTGGTGCTTTTTTTTTGTAGAGACAAGGTCTCACCCTGGCTCAGATTGGTCTCAAACCTCTAAGCTCAGGGAGATCCACCTGCCTCAGCCTCCTAGAGTGCTAGCTTTACAGGCATGAGTCACCATGCCCGGCCTGGAGTATAGATCTTAAACCAAGGAAATATCCAAGAAGGTCAAGGGACTTTCCAGAGCTAGAAGGTCCCAGATTTTGCACAAGGATTGAACCAGACTCATGGCTTCCTACTGCCCCCAACTTCAAAGCATCCAGCTAGGATACCTGAGGCATCATAATACCACTACAGAGAAATCCTAATAAGTTCTAGTCACTGTAATAAGTTGATTGAAGTTTTTTTTTTTTTTTTTTTTTTCTATCACAATGGGGTTTTTTTGTCCTGGGGATAAGACTGGTTTTTCCAACATATTTTAGATTATTCACTTCCAATACAACATTAATACATTTGTTATTTATTAAATAATGGCAGGCTACAGATTCATAGAATATGAAAACTAGAGGACTACTAACCTACATTGCATTTTAAAAAACCAGGAAACAGGTACCAGAGATATTAGTAACTCATCAGGAATACCTAAAATTCGATTCTCCTTTTTTTTTAGATCAATAAATTAGGGTAGATTTCATGGTTACTGTCAGATGAGATAAATATGTAACACATAATATCATTCGTTTTTGACTTGTGTTCTTTTGTGTGTAAGTCAGTTATGACTTTCATGAATGTTTCTGTTGGAAAAAACTGTTGCTAAACAACACTTTAATGGCAACAAAAAAGCCTTGATTGAATATGTAAGATAAATAAAGGTGCTCCTTGATTCTGTGAGGATAAATCAAAGTAAATTAAAGGGGAATTTAAGAATATTTTTTAAGAAATAACAGTTTCAGGTATGCAATTGTTAGGAAGATAACAATCATACAAGCCAAGGCCACGTGATTCTGCCACAAGCCCCAAGGGGTGAGATCGATGCCCTGTCTTGTCAAATAGTCTTCACCAGAGCATCTGAAATTCAACAGAAAAAGAATAAACTTCATTCCTAGCATCCATCAAATTTTACTCACTTTATTCACTGTTCTTAAAGAAGCCTGCAGGTCATCCAAGTCTTTAATAATTCTCCTGTCTTACACAGCAGCCAACCATCATTGTGTACTTAACATTATGCAAAACATTATGCCAGCATTTTGTGTTTAATTGCTTAGTTAATTCCTAGAACAACCCAATGGGATAGATATATATATTTAAAAACTGAAAGGACTATGGTTTAAGGAACTTGACTGGTTTATAGTGTTACACTTGGAACTAAGTTTTAACCTCCTCAAATTCATTGCTTTCCAAATCTGTAATCTGCCCTCTTCAAAAACAGAAAATTTTATCAAGTAATTTTCTGCTTATTCCTAATGGAGAAAAACTTCGAGTTTAACAGATGATACTCATGACCCTTACTAAGAAGATCAAAGTTCTTTGTAGTACTGCTTACCCACAAAAAAGCCATACAAAAGCACACAGACAGGGCGGCACCTGTGGCTCAAAGGAGTAGGGTGCCAGCCCCTTATGCCTGAGGTGGCGGGTTCAAACCCAGCCCCGACCAGAAACTGCAAAATAATAATAATAATAGTAATAATAAAAAGCACACAGACTAACAATTTGGGAACTGGGAAAAGAGGAACAAGGAATTCCTGCCAGAGTCACATTCTGTCAGCTTTTCCATGGAGACTAATGAGCATGGCAGATACAGGAGCAAGACATGACCAGCAGGGCCAGCTGGCTGGGTACCGCAGCTCACGCCTGTAATCCCAGCAATCTGGGAGGCCAAGGCAAGTGGACTGCTTGAGCTCAGGAGAGCTGAGCTGGGCAAGAGTAAAGTCCTCTCTCTACTAAAAATAGTAAAACTAGCCAAGTATTGTCACGCATGCCTATAGTGCCAGCTACTCCAGAGGGTGAAGCAAGAGGATTGCTCAAGCCCAAAAGTTTGAGGTTGCTGATGTCATAGCACTCTACCAAGGTGACAGAGTGAAACTGTGCCTGAAAAAAAAAAAAAAAAAAAAAGGCAAAAAGCCAGTAGGCCCAGTCATCAGGTTTGATCCTTAAGCAGCAACTGGAGTAGATTGGGGCAGAGAGTACCCTGCCACAGGTTAGGAAAGCATCTGATGCTAAAAGTACCTGGGACAGCCATAGTTACTACCTGATACCATGTCTGTGCAGCTCTTGAAATTTAACAGTTCCCCCAGAGAGCGGCTGCTGGTCTTTTACTGTGAGAGTAGCTTCCACCTTTGTCTTAGGAGGATGAACCTCATCTTCTATTTCCATAAAGGCTGGGGGGGCAGCCCTTTATCTGGTCCCAGGGTTCTCATCCACTTCATCCTGACCCGCTGGAAGTGACTTTGTGTTATAAAGACATCACACCCAAATCAAAGCAAAAGGGAGTGGGCCGGATGAAGAACAGCCTTCTTCTTGGAGGACTTCCAGTCAGTAATTCAAAATAGCAACTCCTATTATCAAGTGTTATTTCTTTTCTATGTGAACATTTAGGAAAGATTTAGGATACCAACATTCTTTTTCTCTCGTTAATGTATGGATAAAAATCGAGTGATTAACAACAATCATAGAAAGGAAAGTGTCATTAAACTTTTAAAACAATATCCTCTAGTTTTGTGTAAGCCTGAATATCCACTTTAATGATATTAAGCAAAAACGGGATTTCCTTCTCAACTTACTGAAATGTGTGCTCCTGTTCCTTTTATTTTATTTTTTTAGGAGATACATTGTTGGATAGGAAGGTTAGGAAATAGTCCAAGTTATTTAAAAAAAAAACAAAAACAAAAACAAAAATACACAACTGTACAGGCTTTTATCTCATGATATATTTATCCCGAATGCATTTTAACAGGCTCTTGGCAGGGAAACATTCACTGTTTGCACTATTGATGCCTTTTTAGCTCTTTACCACTGGTTTGGGCTTGTAGTATCCGTGAGTTCACGGAAGCATATGCTTCATATTATCCATACAGCTCAAGACTGTAAGCCCTTCCTAAACCATTAAAGCACCTAATTTCAAACTCCAATGTTTTGAAAAATAAGAACTCAAATCCACAATCAAAACATCAAAAGAAGCTTTTAAAAGACCCCAAAGAGGCTTGGTGCTTGTGGCTCAAGCAGCTAAGGCGCCAGCCACATACACCTGAGCTGGCGGGTTCAAATCCAGCCTGGGCCCGCCAAACAACAATGACAGCTACAACCAAAAAATAGCCAGGCATTGTGGTGGGCACCTGTAGTCCCAGCTACTTGGGAGGCAGAGGCAGGAGAATCACTTGAGCCCAGGAGTTGGAGGTTGCTGTGAGCTGTGATGCCACAGCACTCTACCCAGGGTGACAG
>CAUYPK010154714.1:0-11335 GCA_963574355.1 Loris lydekkerianus | reverse complement strand
GCCACTTGAGCCACAGGTGCCAAGCCATGGCACACATTTTTTTTTTTTTTGTAGAGACAGAGTCTCACTTTACCGCCCTTGGTAGAGTGCCGTGACATCACAGGACTCACAGCAACCTCTAGCTCTTGGGCTTCCGTGATTCTCTTGCCTCAGCCTCCTGAGCAGCTGGGACTACTGACGCCCGCCACAACACCCAGCTATTTTTTCGTTGCAGTTTGGCTGGGGCTGGGTTTGAACCTGCCACCCTCGGTATATGGGGCCGGTGCCCTATTCACTGAGCCACAGGCACCACCCGATTATGAGTTTCTTTTAGGAATAAATATCATGACATCGTATTATACCATACATTAGCGTGACAATGCTGGTGTTAAAATCACAGAAGTATATTTGTTATTTTCTTCATCTCTCCCTCCAATGATCTTGCTTTTACATTATACTTCATTGTCATCTTTGAGTTCTTTTACCACTGAAAAGTGTGAATCAGTCAGATAGGTAGGCTATGAAATCTTTTCTTGCCTGGTGGGCCTTGAAGAAAAATGTCCGGCCCAATTCTATCACTTCTCTTTGGATGGCCACAGTCAGAAATAATTTCTTGTTATTTGTAATGAATTTCAGGCAAAAAAGGGTGAAAGAATTTATAACTACAGTTAAACTCAACTCTCTGTACTTAATATACCTCACATAAAGAAGGTATAGGGATGAAGCGACGTGAAGAAATAACGAAGGTTCCAGAAGACACCCTTGTCATAGTTAGCTAGCTAGGATTTGTATGTCCCTTCCACAAAATCAGAGTGCTAGAGACATATACTATATACTCCTCTACAAGAATTTCTCAGTCAGAAAAGTCCTTAAAAATGTACATTATGTTCAATTCTTACCTTTATCCAGATTTCCAGGAGACACAGCATTTAAATCACCAAACTGCAAAACAACAGTCATTTGTGCAACAGTTACTATCAAGCAGAATAAAATAATATTCTGTTAGTGTGCAGCAAGAACATCATTCTATGACTTTTTAAAACTGAAAACTAGTGGCCATTTTGATCTCTAATTACATGGGTCACATAATTTTGCAATCAAACTTGTCGAATTTGAGCAGTTTAAATTATTTCACAATTTAGCAGTCTTAGACTCTTTGCAGAACAATAACAATTTTCTCTGCCTTCCATTTTACCTTTTATTATTTCAACTCAGCAATGAAGAGATGGGGGCTTGTATGACCTGGATGAAGATGGATGTGGTGAAATAAATTTGGCAAGGCCTGATCAAGCAGGACACATCAGTCTACTCCCCATGCGTGGCTGATGAGTCCGCCTGGAGTAGCAACAGTAGAGAAACATGGTCTAGCAGTTTGGTTGAATTCTACTTTTAGAGCTTTTATTAGTAAAAATAAAAAATATAATAGAAGCTCCAGAGTTGAGATTACTTGTTTTTATAATTTTTTAAATTTGAAACTGTTTTCTTGTAATTTGATATTCTTATTTGCTAACATAATAGGGTCTCCCTTTGAAAAAAGAAGGAATCGTATCATTAGATAATTATGAAGGAAGATAAAAAAAAAAAAAAAAAAAAAAAAGCTTAAAACAGTGTGGAACAATTCATAACCTTCAGCTAAGGTGTTATTTTCTACCTTGGTTCAGAAGCTTAATGATAATTTTATATTGAGAAAACACATTTTGAGAGTTTCAGGGTAAACAAAAATAGATACACCAAAATAAAAATTGAATAGTAGAGGTAACAAAGGAGAAAGGTGAAATGAAACTACAAAGCATTTTTAAATGAAAAATGATCAGATCATAATCAGTAAGTCATGATCAGAAATACAGGCTTATAAAGGATGAGATAGAAATTCTACTTACATTCAGAAGTTTGTTTATAAAGAGTTCCATGATAGTAGTATTTTTTTCATCTATAAGGTATGTCTATAAAGTAATAAAACTGATCTTATTTTGCAAACATGCACACATTTTCCCCCATTAGACAAGTACTGTTCTTCATGGTAGCCACCTTTGGAGCTTACACATTTATTCCAAGGTTAAGGTTCAAGAATTCCTCTTTGACAATCAATTTCGAGTTAGTTTATGCATCACTTAAGAAAGCCCAACTTGTTTCATCCAACTGTGGCTCCAAACAACACTCTATACTTTAGCCACTGCCTTTGGTCCTGGGGTGACTGGGAGTACTCACCAAAATAAATTTCACACTCTTTATTATTTCTTAGCATTTCAGAGGCTGTTTAGAAAGAGGCATTCCAAAACCACACAGAGCCATGGCAGCATTTCTGGAACAGGAGTGTAGCCTTCCTAGGTGACTGCTCAGAAAGGGACCAGGGTTCTCTTGGGTTTTCTTGGACATGTAACTACTAGTATGTTTGTTTGAAAGTCTACCCCATTATTTTATAGGTACGTCTCACTAGGCAACAAATACCATCAATACTGAAGTTTTGAAGTTGCTCCCGATCACATGGGTTGTATAAATACAAATCACAGTGTAACTATGTAGGATTTCTTTAATTAAAGAACATAATTTAAACAATAAAAATACAAAGGGATTATTTATCCATTTTTGGCATTATTTAAGTATTTTAAAACTATAAAAAGAGAATGCCCAAAGCTGAAAGATCATTTATTACTTATTTCTAACTTACATGACACAAGATTTTTATATATTTTAAATGCATACTAGCACTAAATATCCAGCTCTTGCAATAATAGGCAGTGAGGATTCTAAACATACTTTTGGACTTATAAAAAGTAAATATTTGGGCGGCACCTGTGGGTCAAAGGGGTAGGGCACTGGCCCCATACACAGGAGGTAGTGGGTTCAAACCCAGCCCCGGCCCAAAACTGCAAAAAAAAAAAAAAAAAAAAAGTGAATATTTGTTGTTGAGAATCTCTAAAAGTAGTTTGTGACTAAATTATTATTGCCACTGATGATCAATAATATCATACACCAAGTGGCTAAAACCAAATTATGGACATATTTAAAAACTTTCTTCAAGAGAAACATTGCTTTTAGTTACTACTGAACCCTGGTAACATAACTTCCATAATCCAAATTTAGTCCTTAGAAAGTGTTTGCTTAATTTGAAAAAATATATTTGATTATTCAGGATGCTGGACATAAAAACCAAAACAACTAAAATCTCTATTTTTGTTTACCCTGAGACTTTAGAAATATGTTTTCTCAATATAAAATTATCATTAAGCTTCTGAACCAAGGTAGAAAATAACACCTTAGCTGAAGGTTACGAGCAAAAATATTTTTACATACCAGATGCTGCGTGCTTAGTGTTACTGTGCTGGACAACGTACAAAGAATCATAGAGACGTTCAGTGCCTCTAGGTATCTACAGCATCAATGATAAAGTTTTACATGAACAGCAAAATATAGTAGATTTAAAATAAAATTTAGAAAAAACCTGTGAAGAGGTAGGATTTTAATATTTTATACAGCTGAAGGTAAAGGCTTTTTTCTATGCATGTCACAGGTGAGGAACAAATATACATAAAATCAAAGGAGAGAAACCATTTCAGTCTTACAGGTAAGACTGGTAAGATTAGGGAAATCAGTTCATTCACTCATTCATTCAGTAAATATTTATAGAGAGCTTACTATGAGCTGTGCCCAGCTAGGTCCAATCAAATCAATTTTGACTCACCTCGTTATAGAGGTGAGTAGCAGAAGTTGCTTCTATTATAAGGAATAGGTAGATTAGCAGAAAAACAAGGTGTTACAGTAGTAGAGGGTCAAAGTCTTAGAAATGGAAGTCATTGGTGCAAGTTTATGTTGTGAGCAGCTGGTCGAAGCAGCAGGAATAAAGGATATGAACAGTGGCAGGGAAGACAGAGTGGGCCCGAGGAAGACAAAGAAGAGGGGACAGGTGACAAGTCGACTGGACATGAGACCAGTACAAATCAGTAATAGCAGTGGATTAAAACAAGAAAGTACAGCCATTAGTATAAAGTTACAGCTTCAGAAATTGGAAAAACATTGTTTTGTAATTTCCCCTCTTACACACAGTACTGGGGGCTACTGTTCATTGGCATGACATCTTCCTACTTACAAAGTGTGCTGTGGTTTGGCACACATACGGTGGGCTTTCTCTCAAACGGGCTTTAAGTGTCACGTTCTCAGTATTGCTCCCCTGAAGAGGCTTTTCCTGGCAGCCCTACCTTAAGTATCACCTCCCCCTGTCACTCTCAATCACTGCATCTTGTTGCTCGTCTACAAAGCACTACCCCGACCTGCAGGAGGTATGCCAGGGGGTTGGGACTTCCTTTGGCCTTTGTGTAATTGTATCCCAGAGGCTACTGTAGTGCCTGATATACATTAAAGGCTGAATAAATAATTACCATTTTAAACAAATTTACTTCCTTAACTCAGCCTGACACAAAACCTTATGGATTTGGCAAGGTAGAGAGTTTAGATTTCATCTTACAGTGATTGAAAACAATTTGTTGATTTGTCTAAGATCATAAGAGTAAACATGGTGGCATTCAAATTTAGACCAGATAATTTGACCCTTAGTTTAGGAATGTGAGCAAGGGGGTGGGGGTGGGGGGGGATGAGAGAGATAGTAAGAGAGAGAAAGAAAGTGAGAAAGATACAGAGAGAGGGGGAGAGAGAGAGAGAGAGAGAGATCCAAAAATGGAAGTAGAAATACAAATTAAGGGATTTAAAAAGTACTCTAGCGTTAGCAATCATATGGCCTTCAAAGTAGGCAAGACGTAAAATTCTGTCAGCCAAACAGATTCATAAGGAACATTCTGAAGTAGAAACTAGAATATACTAAAGTGAAAGCATGTCTGCTATTTTCAGGAAGAAAGTCTTCCTATCCTAGAAACTACTTCCTCCCAGACCTGCCTAGAGGTCATGATGAGTACCCCCCTGGACAATGTCAGACTAGGAAAATGTGAGGTCAAAGCATTCAGTGGGAGTGTGGCAGATCATAAATTCACGCTGTGCTCAGCAATGCCCATGAAGTGTAACCAGGCAACTGGTCAGTAGAGCCGGGGCAACTACGGGCAGGATCCCTACGAGACCTTGAGTGTGATCCCGAGGTGTAGCAGGGCAGCTGCGGAGTTCACTGGCAACTTTGAGGCCTGATGCCTGTCCGTCAGCACAGGCAGCATGAGAGCAGCCTGCTGGGCAGAAGGAAGTTCAGCCCACAGGCACACAGTGAAGGAGGCAAGCCTTGCTCTGTAATGCTTGGGCTTGAAAACAGTGCAGAGGAGGCCAGGGAGCCCAGACAGCAAACAGGCAAGGATCCAAGGGGGGCCCAAGAAACACAGACTGGGGGTGGAATGAAGATGGGAGGAAAGAAAGACACGTCCCCTTCTGGAAAGGTAGTCATCATAATCACATTTATGTTATATGCATCATCATTTTTTGTAAGTACAGCTACAGCTTGCTAAATGTTTACACAAATCTGTAACAATTTCTTCAACAGTGTTAATTTGGTTCTTTCCAAAGAATCAGATTAAAGCACTTCACATAGTGCCTGGCCCTAGCTAGTTCCTGTGTACTGAACAAATCATCACTATTATCACTATTATTGTTATTATTGATATGGTAATTATCATCATCTCCCAAGAACTACATAACATACAGAAATCCATCTGACTCCACTATCCTGGCACCCTGAAAAGTCACAGAAAGAACTGCATTAATTATCCTCTTAATAAGGACAAATCTTCTTGGGCAGCCAGGTGAACATCCTGTATAGAAAGTACATCTTAGAGAAAATTATCCTGTTAGCATGTCCAGTTTACAGATTTATTGGTAGACAGATATCCTATCTCTCTTTTTCTCCCTCTCCACTATTTATATACCAGGATATTAGCTGTCTAAATCTAAAATCATTGTTAATTAAACTACCACCAAAAAGACAAGCCTAAACAAAACAAAACAACTCCAGCCTAACAATTGGTGGCAACAAAACAAGAAAGTGTCTGGTTTAGAACAGGTTGGGGGTGGTGGTGGTGGTGGTGCTGTTGTTACTGTTGCAAGTATATCTGGCAAAGGACCAGTAACTTGTTTAGGTTTTATGGTCCATAATGACTGTCACAATTATTCAACTGTGTCACTACAGTGCAAAAAATAGCCATAGATATGAGTTCAATGAATGTGACGTAGTTCTAACGAAACTTCATTTACAAAAACAGAGGAGGCTATGGATACTTTACCTCTTTCATGTTTACATGGATGGAGCTGGAACATATTCTCCTTAGCAAAGTATCCCAGGAATGGAAGAAAAAGTATCCAATGTGCTCAGCCCTACTATGAAGCTAAACTATAGCTTTCACATGAAGGCTATAACACAACTATACCACAAGACTATAGGGAAAGGACCAAGGAAGGGGAAGGGAGGGGAGAGGTTTGGGTGGAGAGAGGGTAATGGTTTGGGCCACATCTATGGTGCATATTTTTATCTATAATAATAAAAATATATATACACATAACTATCCTTAAGAAAGGCCATCAGTAAAACTCCATGGCCCAGAAGAGAATTCGAATCGCTCTTTGTGTTTCTCAAGGGAAGAAGGAAATTTTATGAATCCTTTGAAGGAGAATGAGAGCAAACTTGGAGCTGACTCCAGGAACTGAGTAGGATGCACTTGGGCTGGATGCAGCACCAAACAGTAGAGTCACTTTCAATCTCTCCTTCCCTTGAAAGGTCATCCATCAGGATGCTGGTCTCGTACAAACTTGCAGTGCTGGACTTTATCATCCACTTCAGTGATATCCTTTGATAGTGAAAACCCATTGGTTATAGAAGCTTCAATGGATATTAGAAAGGCAGCTTCTTCTTTGAACTTGGAAATCAAGGGAAAAGGATGGCCAGTACTCTCAAAATTCCTCTGATGGCTTGATCTGGTTTTATTTTTAATTTGGAGATAAGATTGTCAAATGTACAACCTGAACTTTCACATGTATAACTGTGTTTTTATTGTTATGACAATTCAGCTTGTGTGCACATATACACACAAAGGACATGGGGAAGACTGTGAAGTGTCAATGGGAAAAACCAGACAGTATAAAATATAAGCATGACAATTTAATCTGTTCACACAGAACATCAGCCTTACTCCAGAGTAAGTTCTACTTGCTATTTATTCTTCCATAGTCTTGAAAGACTTTTTGGAGGGAAAAATCACAAAATATTTGACCTAAAAGAACTTGGAAATTGTCTAGTCATCTCACTTGGCAGAGAAGTAGCTTTAAGCCAATGAGAAGTGAGACCTAAAAAGGTCACATGGAGTAAACAGCAGAAGTGGCCCTAGAATCAGGCTTCTTTTTGCACCAGTTGACCCTGATCAAGAGCTACTTAAGAAGGCATCCTTTGCTTTCTCCCTCAGTATCAGGCATGATTTCTGTCAAGCTATTTCCTTTTCAAAAATATTATTATTTAAAATTTTTTAAATTTTAGCAGCCATATTGAAAAGCAACACAATTCCAGAATTAATTACTACATAAAATGGGAAGGGTGGCTTTGCAAATGTTTTATCATATTTAAGTAATCCCAACTATAGTACTAATCATTTCCTTGTTACCTTCCTCCTTAGTTTTGTCTAAAAATATATGCAGTTGTAAAACCTGTTCTGACTAGTCCCCTTTTTTTGGATAGTAACACTTTCCTTTGTATTTCTCTAACATTGGGCATCTGCATGTCATGCTTTGGCATCATTCCTAATTACTAAATGATCAGCTTGCTTTTCATCTTTTCTTGGCTATTTAAGCCATGTGGACTTGTTTTCTCTGCCCTGCTGATTATGGGTTGGGTGATGGGATAGCTGAAACAATCCTGCTCAGACTCAACACATAAACTTGGCCAATTATCAATTCTCTTCTTTGACTAAAGTAGAGCTGCTCACCCTCATTCCCTTTAAATCCTAACCCATTAGTTAATAAAGTTCCCAGGTTAACAAGAAGAGGTCCCTATAGCTTATCCAAGAGAGCACTGAGAGTTCTATTAATTCTGTTTTTGCTTGCACATCCTAGACCTGGGCTATTTCCTGATAAGTCATACTTGCTTTTAATGTCACGTTGGCAGGTTCACTTGGAGGCCATTTACTAAATAACCCAGAACATAGTTTTCTCTAACCATTTTTTTTGAGAATGAGTGGTACTGCACACCAAAGCAGAGCAACACTGTTAACACCCAGTTTTATGGAACTAAATAGAAAACTCACACTTGGTCTGTTGAGCAGAAAAACTTCCTAGACTTCTTGACTTCTTCCCATTAGATCTAAAAAGACCTCCTTAGTACTCTGTAGTGGTCTCCATTTCCAACCATTTATGGAACAGTGAGAGCAGGGCCTCAGAAAGATCTCCATGTGGTTGAACACTCTGCTGTTGCTGTCTTGAAACTCTTAAAAATGTCATCTTTGAATGTATGTTTTGGAAATGAAATCACACGACATTGGAACATGGGCTTGAATGGGGGACATATGTGGGGTAAAGGTGAAGGCTTTACCCTATAACTGTTTTTTTTTTTCATTGTAATAAAGGTCTCTGATTTTCATTGTTGTCCTGAGTGGGAGTACAATGTCTCTCAGAGTCTCTGCTTCAGCTCCAGCAATTATGCCCACAGATGGCCCTGTAACACTGTGTCCTTCCTTGTAGCCTATTGGGCCTCAAGTCAGAGACTACAGTTTGTTTTCACTCTCTTTCACTAATGTGTCATTTTAAACTATTTGTTAAGCCCTCATTCTGTCCCAAACATTGAAGCGAGCACTTAACCCACAATTTTTATATAATCATGGTGGTAGCTCTCTGGGATCAGTGTTGTCGTTATTCCCATTCTCAGGGTAGAAAACTGAAATTTAGGTTAAGTAATTTGTCCCAAGTCACATGCTAAGTGTTGGAGTGAGAATTTAAACCTTAATGGGTTAAAGCCAGAGCTAGCAAACTAGAAACATGAGTAGAGGTAGAAAATATCTTAAATGAACATGATATGAATGTCATATTTATTAGTCTGTACCATGATTTTATTGGTGGTCTTAACACTTTATTAATTTATTTTGACTTTTAAAAAGTATGTTAAATATAATCCTGCATTGTATTAAGTTTGTGATTTATTATAGTCCACCTTAATGAAGCATCAGTGAGGAAATAGCTGTGATAACAGTGATACTAGTGACCACCTACCTTCCCTCATTTCATTTTATTAAAACAGAGGAATATTTGAGTTACCTGTAATACTGCTTCAGATCTACAGGTCAAAATTCTACTTTCATTCACTTTTAAGCATTTAATTTGTTTCCTGATTCTCTCCTTTTCTCTCTCCCTCTGTTTCTGAGACTCGGTTTAGAAAAATGTGTGAACTACAGATGGGAAGTTCAAAATCTATAGATTTCAGTTTCCTAAACATGATTCCAAAAAAGGAACACATGGTCTCCCTACTAATCCTGCAAGTATTTCCAAAAGTTGGTTCCTTCAGCCCAAATCACCCTTTTGTTTCAAGAACAATACAAAGACATTGCTGCAAATCACTCTCTCCTTCAACAGCCACTCGGGTCATTCCAAGTCTTGATGCCAGACGATATTTCAGTCTGAAAAGAGGCAGAACAGTTCACTTTTCATATCATTCCTCATCTTTTCTCCACTGCTACTAAGTCAAAATCAAAATGATACAGTGTTTTCCTAGCATGCCTATGTCAAAGCCCTAAACACCAGTAACAGGCTATGACTGTAATTGGAGATAGGGCCTTTGAATAGGTGATTAAGTTAAAATGAGGGCATTATGGCATACCCAATTCCAGTCTGATGGAGGTCCTTATAAGCAGAGGAAATCAAGCTCACAGAGAGACACCGGGACATGCATGCACAGAGGGATGGCATGTGAAGAAGCAGCCAGAAGCATGGCCATCTGCAAACCAAGGAGAGAGGCCTCCAAGAAAACTACCCTGAGGTCACCTTGATCTTGGACTCGCTGCCTCCAGAATTGTGAGAAAATGAATGTCTGTTGTTTAAGACCACACACTTTGTGGTGTTTTTTAACAGCAGCTCTAGCAAACTGATAAGGGATCCTTCTCTTTAGCTATCAAATGCATCCCTGAATCACCATCCTAGTTTCCTATCTGCTACAGCCTTTACCCGATATTTTCAGTTCTCTTTTTCCATCAACTTCCTAAATAATTTATGTAGGTGTGCTTGATTTTTCACCACCCCTCATATTCAGAACCTCATTTATTAGTAAACTATATCAACTTTAGCTTTTTGATTAGTTTAATTAATTAATTTTTTAAATTTTATTTTATTATTAAATCATAGCTATGTACATTAATGCGATCATGGGGCACCATACATGGGATTTATACACCATTTGACATATTTTCATCACACTGGCTAACATAGCCTTCCTGGCATTTTCTTAGTTATTATGTTAAGACATTTATATTCTATATTTACTAAGTTTCACACGTACCCTTGTAAGATGCACCATAGGTGTAATTTCACCAATCACTCTCCCTCTGCCTATCTTTCCCCCTCCCACCCTTCCCTCTACCTTTTCCCCATATTCATAGGTTATAACTGGGTTATAGCTTTCATATAAAAGCCATAAATTAGTTTCATAGTAAGGCTGAGTACATTGGATACTTTTTCTTCCATTCTTGAGATACTTTACTAAGAAGAATATGTTTCAGCTCCATCCACGTAAACATGAAAGAGGCAAAGTCTCCATCTTTCTTTAAGGCTGCATAATATTCCATGGTGTAAATATACCACAACTTATTAATCCATTCATGGATCAATGGGCACTTGGGCTTTTTCCATGACTTAGCAATTATGGGTTGGGATGCAATAAACATTGTGGTACAAATATCTTTGTTGTGATGTGATTTTTGGTCTTCTGGGTATATGTCTAGTAGAGGAATTATAGGATTGAATGGCAGATCTATTTTTAGACCTCTAAGTGTTCTCCATACATCTTTCCAAAAGGAATGTATTAATTTGCATTCCCACCAGCAGTGTAGAAGTGTTCGCTTTTCTCCAAATCCACGCCAACATCTCTCGTCTTAGGCTTTTGTGATATAGGCTAGTCTTCCTGGAGTTAGATGATATCTCAATTTGCATTTCTCTGATGATTGAAGATGATGAGCATTTTTTTATATGTCTGTAGGCCATGTGCCTGTCTTCTTCAGAGAAGTTTCTCTTCAAATCCCTTGCCCAGCCTGCGATGGGATCACTTGTTCTTTTCTTGCTTATACGTTTGAGTTCTCTGTGGATTCTGGTTATTAAACCTTTGTCGGAGACATCACCTGCAAATATCTTCTCCCATTCTGAGGGCTGTTTGCTTGCTTTACTTACTGTGTTCTTGGCTGTGCAG
>CAUYPK010154704.1:0-17461 GCA_963574355.1 Loris lydekkerianus | reverse complement strand
TTTTTTATTTAAGTCTCAAAAAATAGACAACTAATATTTATAATAAAAGTAAAAGATAATTTCAAAAAATAGATCATGCCAAATCTTATAGACAATAGAAAAAGAAGAAATACTTCAAAATCATTCTACTTGATCTGGGTACACCTGATGTTAAAATTGGACAGAATATATTATTATAAAGGGGAAATTATAAACATATTTCACTTATAAATGAGGATGCAATATCCTGAACAACATCTTAACAAGTTGAATTAAAAATTAATGTTTAAGTAATGTGCTTTGGTCAAAATTAAATCCAATGTATGTGAGAATTAGTCACTCTTTTCTTTTGTCTTTTTTTTTTTTTTTTCTTCTTCTTTTCCTTTCCCTCACCCACTCCCTCCTTCTCTGTCTGGTCTCCCCCTACATAGTTGAATCCTATGTATTCAACTTTGATATGAGGACAATTAATGACAATTAATGACACAGGGGGGGATGGCGGAAGGGGAGACCTATGGTATTATCTTATTTTCAATATGTTCAGTCATACGAAATTGCCATTCTTGTAAGTCAAAAATGATTGACTACTAGCTTGTTCATATACTTAAACCTAATACATATTATGGAAAATTTTTAGTTTGTTGTGATGCCTTTTGCTGGAAAGATAAACCACAAGCTGACTGCAGCCGACTGTCCATCTCCCAATGAACAGGTAAGGTAGAACTCACCACTCCGTGGTGACGGTTTCTTTACACATATGTTCCAGCTACTGGAAAATGTCTCCTTACAGAGCCAGAGTGAATGTTCTGACTGCAAACAACAGAAAATAAGACATGGTAGCCAGACAATAAAGGTTTTTAAGATTATTTCACATAGTAAAGCCCATGGGGATGGGTGGCTCAGAAGCTCCATGATGTCAGGATATGGGATGATATCCCTGAAATTCTCTCAGTTCCGTATTATTTTTTTAATTTTTTTCAAATTGCTGATTTTTTAAATTTTTTTTATTAAATCAGAACTGTGTACATTAATGCATTTATCAGGTATAATGTGCTGATTTTATATACAATTTGGAATGCTTACATCAAACTGGTTAACATAGCCTTCACCTCACTTACTTAATTGTTAAGACATTTATACTCTACTCTTAATAGATTTTACATGTATCCTTGCAATACAATTACCCTCCCTCCGTCCAGCCTCCTCCGTCCCTCCCCTCACCCTTCTCTTCCCTCCTTCATTCTGGGCTATAGTTGTGTTTTATCATTTGTATGAAAGTGTGGGTGATTATATATTGGTCTCATAATAGTACTGAGTACATTGGATACTTTTCTTCGATTCTTGAGATACTTTACTAAGAAGAATATGTTCCAGCTCCATCCATATAAACATAAACGAGGTAAAGTCTCCATCTTTTTAATGACTGCGTAGTATTCCATGGTATACATATATCACAAATTTGTTAATCCATTCATGTGTTGATGGGTACTTGAGCTTCTTCCATGACTTGGAAATTATGAATTGGACTGCAATAAACATTCTTGTGCAAATATCTTTGTTGTAAAATGATTTTTGGTCATGTGAATACATACCTAGTAGAGGAATTGCAGGATCCAACAGCAGAGAACACTCAGTTCCCTTTTATTGTCACAAGATGGCTGCAGCAGCTCCAACACTCCTTCCCCTGCACTACAGCATCCAGAGCAGAAGCAAGGAGATGAGGGGAGAGGAGAAAATCACATCAGTGTCCGCTTGCCTTCTTCTCCAGAGCAGCAGACTTTGCAAGTATCTCTTGCAGCTCATTGACAGAAGTGAGTCACATGTCCTACACTCTCCACCAGGGTTCTCAAAATGTGGTGCCCAGAACAGCAACATCAGTCATGCCTGGGAATTTATTAAAAATGCAGATTCTCAGGACCCTCTCAGACTTACTGAATCAGAAACTTCAAGTCAGGGCCCAGGATTCTAGGTTAGCACAAGTTCTCCCAAGGATGCTGATGCATGCCAGGTTAGAGAGCCCGTGTCCCACCCAGTCACTGGCAAAGTAGAATGACTTTGTCACCCAGTCATTATGCATCCCCTGGAACTGGGCACACTGTTGCCTAAATTAAAACTGGGCTTTTGTTGGCTGGAAAGGGAGAAGATGAGAACTACAAGGAGGAATGGAAGTGGATAAAAAGGAGGTGGAGGTGGGGCAGAAGCAGTGGCAGGAGCAAGGGAGCCTAAACTGTCCGCAAACAGGGGCAGATCTCAACTCAGTTTGAGCATGTGCTTGAGAAATGTCTAAAATTATTGATTTTGCAGAAGAGTGGTAGTTAATACAGCTAATAAATGCTGGAGGAAATCAGTGTTGTAATGAAAATAGACTTGATTATTCTACTGCAAGTGTAATTTAAGAGTGTGATAAGTACTATACCATGACACATTTGCCACAAGTCAATGCATACTGTAAAAACTAATTAGAATGTGAGTGAAGTGCCAGATTTCACGTGGAGTGTACACATGAGGAGGAGTAAAGAACGTCATGTAGCTAAATGCAAATTAGTTGTTTTAGGGTCTCTTTCTACCCATGAAGAATTGGTTTTACTTCCGCCATACAGTATTAGAAAGTGTACAATACTTAGTTTCCAGCCATCCACAGCCAGATTCCATTAGGAATCTGTGGCCGCTGAGCACTTAGAATGTAACCGGCATAAATTGAGACGTGCTGTAAGTATGAAATATACACTGCATTTTAAAGACATAGTACAAAACTAATATGTCGTATCAGTAACAATTTTTATATTGATAACATGTTGAAATGATAATTTTGTGATTTATTGTGTTAAAAATGCAGAATTAAAATTAATTTCACCTTCTTTTTACCTTTTTAGTGCAGATACTAGAACATTTCAAATTACACATGTGATTTGCATTTTATTTCCATTAAATAGCACTGACAGTTTATATCTTTGATTTGGTAAATTTACTTCAATTCAACTCATGAAACCTTTTTCAAATACCAATCAGGCAAGTCAAAAAAATATATAGGTGGAATTTATAGTTACCTATATGTCTGTAAGCTATGATCTGAGACATTCTGAAAGGAAAAACACTTCATTCATATGTTCTTTATTACCTCCAAGAGTTAATGTCTTTAATCAACCATATTTCCCCTAAGGATCCTCATTTAGCATGTAAATGTACTCACGACAAGACTAACATATCAAGCATTCATAAACTGGGGATGGGAAAACACCTTCCAAGATCATCAGTTTCCATTCATTCCCTCTTCTAAAAAATATATTTATGCGGCCAAGACCAAGTGCAGTCAAGATGTTAACCTTGACTCTCTCACTTCTTTTGTAAAGTTCTCCAACCACTTGGAAAAAAAAAGATGTATTTCTCATGTACAAATATTACAATGGTACATTTCCTGGAGTGTCTGTAGGGGGTTGTCTAATAATGGATCAAGTTGATGTTGGTATTGAGAAAAAGAATAGTTTGATACATGCATAAGAAATTCTTTAGCATGTTGTTCAGGTGGTTTCTTTGCTTCCAACAAAATTGAAAAAAGAATCTAATCCAGTTTTCCACTAAGGTTTTATTTTTAAATGTTTTTAGGGAGAAATCACTAAGTAATTTTTTATGTATAAATCAGAATAAGTTCAAAAAAATGAGAGGCATTGTCATGACAACATTCTTTCCAATGCCAGACTCTTTATATGAACAAGGTTTGTCAGTATTTGTATCTACAACATCAAAAATGAGATATTATCAATGCTGAACCCTGCCCCATTTTAGCTCTAAATTCTACACATTAAAGGAAACTAAGCTATTATCTTTTAAAGCCCCATATATCTCATTTTCAAATGTATTTCAAATAAAATTATACTTTTAATGATTAATAGTTACCACAATTTGTAATATATTTTTGTCAAGCCTATAATAATAGTATTTTTCAATGGTAGTTCAACTAGAGAGGAGGATAGTTTTAACTTAAAGCCTTGTAGAAATTTTTCAAACTGTTAAATTTTAGTTAATAAATATTTTTACAGAGAAATATGATAAAGTCATCAATAAACCTAAAATTATGTGAGAGAAATAAATGGAAATAAGAGTTCAAAAAGGGGAAGGAATAATGTAAAATATCCAACTACTAGAAGAGGGTTTGTTCATGTATTTTTCTTAAGTGGATAAGGGTATCAAATCCTGTAGTTTCTGTTTTCATTGATCCCACTTAATAATTAGTTGGCTCTATTTTAAGATATTAAAATTTGGTAACAGGTAGAAAACTACATTATTTGAAACTACTTACCCTTGTATGGAAACATTTTTTTTTTTTCTCCTCCAATACCTTGAACACATCTGGCAAGAACATTACACAATTGAGCACAATAAATATCGAATGAATGAATGTATCAGAATGGCTTAGTAGATTAAAGTAGGTAAGAAATAATATCTTTATAATATTGAGTCATCCTACACATATTGAAACATTTTAGAAGTCAACTCAAAAATATACAAACTGAAACTTTTTTTTTAACTATATTAGAGTGGGGAGAAGGAGAAAGTTTAAAGATAGCTCGGTTCCAGCCCAGCCAGATGAAAGCCATGAATGCCCAGATCCCACCCAGGAAATATGAAGGCAGAATCTCTGGAAACACACCTCCTGCCTACCCACCCTCCTGATATGAACAGGCCAGGGTGGAGAACTGCTGCCATACCATGGATTAGTTTTGCCTCTCACATTGCTCTAGGACAGATGGAATCTTGGAAAGCAGACAGATGCAGGGTAAGAAAAAGAAGGAACCTAAAAAAGGAGAAGTAAGCAGAGAAAAACAGCAGGGAACAAAGGGCATTGAAAGATCCCATCCCAATTTAGCCAAAGGACAGTGTTGCCTCTAATCAGTAATGATTTAATTATTATTGCCAGTGACTCTTGAAAAGTACATTCATTCTTTTTGTTTTTTTAGTATTGTAATATTTTACAAAGTCAATGTTCAGTGGATGTTATTTTAATGAATTCTCGTTGCTTATCTGATAATAAAACATCTTTTATCTAATGAATATTAATTCCTTCCATGTTTATGCCAGTTCCTCCTCCACAATCTTATTAATATTCAGTCCAAGACAATGGCCTAATCCTTGTTTTAGTTTTAATGCTACAAACACCAAGAACTCATGCATGGATATTTTTCTCCACCTGTTAGAAAACGCCTGCTACTTTAACACAGTGTATTTCATTTTAGAGGTCTGCCATAATGCTTCTCATACATATATTTTTATTCATCCCTTTTTCTCTTTTTTAAGTGATAAGTTGCATACCTTCCTCTTGTCCGATATCATTGAATTCTGAGCTTGCATGGGTAATTGATATTATTGTTTCCATTCCTTGGATGTTGACAATTGTGGAAAATTCCTTTAAATTGTAGCTGACTTGTGTGTACCAAATAATTCTACATAAACTTCAAAGGCTTCCAGAAGGTGCTTTCTTGAATTTTATCATTTCATGAACAAATGTAAAATCGTAGGTAAAGCCATGGGTTTGTTTGTATTTACAGATTTGGAAGCCATTCCCCATTTGACAAACTACAGCATATATGCACTGTGAATGTTTTCTTTCAGTTCATAGAAGTACAATGCTGATGACAGCAGCCAAAATATTTCCTCACTAGAGAAAAAGAATTTATTGTGAAGTACAGTTTATTGATTTCATACAAAACTTTTCAAGTCAAGAAAAAAATAGGATGCTCTTAACGTAACAGTGTATCTGCCTCATTACAATCCCCAAGTAGGCAAACACTTTAAAGAAACTGTTGGATCCAGCTGCCTGAACTTGTCTTCACGTTGAAGACAACCCAAAATCTAAGCAAAATAACTGAGGCTTAAGTGACACTTTTGTCACTTATCTAACAAATTTGATGGGAGCCACTGAGTTCATTGACCTCTAATTTTTTCTTTGGAGCCCTTCATCTTTTACATGAATAGCTCTTGCATTCAGGGATCCTCAAAAGGTTTTAACAACTGCAATAAATTGGGGGTGATATTAATGTGTTCACTTTGCCAGCTTTGTCTAGCATTTTATGCTGAACTTCAACAGGAGAGAAATTCGAAAATATGGCAGCAGGCTGGGCACGGTGCCTTACACCTATACTCCTAGGACTCTGTGAGGCCGAGGCTGGAGGATTTCTTGAGGCCAGGAGTTTGAGATTAGTGACCACCATAAGCAAGAGTGAGACCCATCTCTACAAAAAATAGAAAAATTAGCTGCATGTGGTGGTGCACACCTTAGTCCAAGCTACTTGGGAAGCTGAGGCAGGAGGATCAATTGAGCTCGGGAATTTGAGGTTGCAGTAACTTATGAAAACCAGGGAAGCCTGTATTTCATCATGTGGAAGTGGCAAATTGGCTAAAAGGTTTTAAGTAACCTGAGTTTGATAGGGAACTGCAACTATGGGGTTTCCTATATTCTCTGCATCCAAATTTTCACAAATCTAAATGAGTTCATGCCTCTATGCTACTACGGTAGCCTCTGTCCTCCCCCATCCAGGCTCTGTACCCCTTCACCTACATTTTTGTGACAACTGCTGACAGGTGTCCTTGCCTTGGGCTTTTCTTCTCACTGATTTGTTCTCCTGGTCACCATGGTTTGTATTATTTTCACAGAGGACAGCTCTGATTATATCATTTCCTTTCTTAAAAGGTTTCAAGAGCTCCTCATTGCATACAGAACATTTCCCAAACTTTCTTGCCTGGCTTTCAAAACTGTACTTAGCTGGGTCCCCAGCTTGTTGGATTCAACATTTATAAAGGGTCTCACTTCCCAGGCATGTATGCAAACACCACGGTTACAAAAGGTAATGAGAATATTAAACATTTATTGCTATTAAGGGGGGAAAAGAACAAAATAAGGTTCTCCCCAGAAGTTCTCATCTGGCTGGGAGGCAGACACGTAGACAAATACTATTATGCTACAGTTAGTATTAATACGGTTCAGTGAGAACACGTGACAGTGTGTAGAGCATCCCGGGAACAGAGCAAAGCAGCAGCGAGTTCACTCTTGACCCTAACCCCCACATACACTCTTACCTTTTTGTCCCCAACACACCTCAGGCAGAATCTTTTTGTCAATCCCCACTCCTTAAAGATGCACTGCACTTTCCAGTGATGCCCCTTTGTTCATCTGGACCTCTTCATTTGGAAGCTTCTCCCTTCCAAATCCTTCCACTCTGACCACATCCTAAATTCTCTGTCAGATTCTCACAGATTGCCCCAATTATATTAATCTCCCCCATTTTTACACCGTGTATTTAGTGTCATTAAATTCATATTGTAATACCTTATATTAGTATTTGTTCATGGAATCATTTTCCCCACTATATTTTGAAAACCTTAAAGGTAAGGATTATAGCTCTTTTTTCCCCTCATGTTTCCCAGGGTTCCAAGAGACTTCTGCATAGATAATCCCCAAGAAATATTTGACTTTATGCAGTGAATCCTTTAGAATAGGCCCTTGACAAAGTAGTTCCTGATGTGTGGCCTATCCTTTTTTTTTTTTTTTAATTATTGTTTGGGATTCATTGTGGGTATAAACAATTCAGTTACACTAATTACATTTGTCAGATAAAGTCCTGCTTATAATTGTGTCCCACCCCCAAAAAGTGTGCCAGGCACCATGACCCTCCGTCTCCCTCCTCACTTGCTCATTCCCCTACCCTTTGTATTAGCACAGCTTCTGCCTTCAATATTAGAATAGAGTACGTTGGATTCTTGCTTCTTCATTCTTGTGATGCTTTACTAAGAAGAATGTGTTCCACTTCCATCCAGGTTAATAAAAAAGATGTAAAGTCCTCATTTATTTTAGTGGCTGAATAGTATTCCATGGTTTACATATACCATAGCTTGTTAATCCATTCCTGGATTGGTGAGTGTTTAGGTTGTTTCCCCATTTTGGCAACTGTAAATTGAGCTGCAATAAATAGCCCAGTGAAAATGTGATAAAATGTGATAAATCCTTATGATAAAAGGATTTTTTTTTCTTCTTGATAGATTCCTAGTAATGTGATTGTAAGATCAAATGGGAAGTCTAATTTGAATATTTGAGGATTCCTCATACTTCCTTCCAAAAAGGTTGGATTCATTTGCAGTCCCACCAGTAGTGTAAAAGTGTTCCCTTCTCTCCACATCCATGCCAGCATCTGCAGCTTTGAGATTTTGTGATGTGGGCCATTCTCACTGGGGTTAGGTGTTATCTCAGGATAGTTTTGATTTGCTTTCTCTGATGATTAGGGATGATGAACATTTTTTTCATGTTTGTTAGCCATTCATCTGTCTTCTTCAGAAAAGGTTCTATTCAGATCTCTTTCCCAGTGATCTATGGAATTGTTGGGTCTTTTTTGTTGATTAATTTGGGTTCTTTGTAGATCCTAGTTATCAAGCAAATATCTTTTCCCATTCTGAAGGGAGCCTGTTTGTTTTGGATGTTGTTTCCTTCGCTGTACAGAAGCTTTTCAGTTAAAGTCCCATTTATTTATTTTTCTTGTTGCAATTGCCATGGAAGTCTTCTTCATAAAATCTTTCAAATGTATTCTTCACACTTTCTTCAGGGAGTTTTATTGTTTCATGGCTTAGATTTAAATCTTTTATGCATTTTTGAATCAATTTTTGTAAGTGGTGAGAGGTGTAGGTCCAGTTTCCATCTTTTACATGTGGTTATCCAGTTCTCCCAACACCATTTATTGAATAAGAATTCTTTTCCCTAGTGTATGTTCTTGTTTGGTTTATCAAAGATCCAGTGGCTGTAAGATATTACTTTCATCTCATGGTTTTCTATTCAGTTCCAAATGTCTCTATTTTTGTGCCAATACTACGCTATTTGGATCATTCTGGCCTTGTAGTAGAGCTGAAAGTCTGGCAGGGCGATATCCCTAGTTTATTTTTACTACTAAGAATTACCTTGGCTATGTGGGGTTTCATATGGTTCCATACAAAATGAAGAATTCCAAATCTTGAAAGTATGATGATGGTATTTTATTGAGGATTACATTGAATCTGTAGATTGTTGTGGGTAGTACAGACATTTTCACAATGTTGATTCTTCTCAGCCATGAGCATGGTATATTCTTCCATTTGTTAATACCTTCTGGTATTTCTTTTCTTTCTTTCTTTCCTTTTTTTTTTTTTTTTGTTGTTGTTGTTGTTTGTTTGTTTGTTTTTTAAGCTACTGTGAAGGGAATCATGTCCTTGATTAGCTTCTTGGCTGTTATTAGCATATACAAAGGCTACTAATTTGTGGATATTGATTTTATTTCCTGAGACATTGCCATATTTTTTGATCATATACAGGGTCATATGGTTGAGTCTTTAGGGTTCTCTAAGTATAAGATCATATCATTGGCAAAGAGTAGGAGCAATGGGTCCTCTGCACCCATTTGGGTGTCCTTTATTTCCTTCTCTTGCCTGATTGTATTGGCAAGAATTTCCAGCACTATATTGAATAGTAATGGTGTTAAAGGACCACCTTCTCTAGTTCCAATTCTAAGTAGAAAAGCTTTCAGTTTTATTCCATTCAGTATAATATTATTTGTGGGTTTGTTGTAGATGGCTTCAATCAGATTAAGAAATGTGCCACCTATACCTATATTCTTAAATATTCTTATTAGACAGGGTTCCTAAATTTTATCAAATGCTTTTTCTGTATCCATTTTGCTTCTGTTGATATGGTGAATTGTGTTTATGGACTTGCATATGTTAAATCAGCCTTGCATCCCTGAGATGAAACCTACTTGATCATGATAAATGATTTTTTTTAATGTGTAGCTGTAATCTATTGGCTAGGATTTTATTGAGAATTTTTGCATCTATATCTAGTGAAATTGGTCTGAAATTCTTTTTAGTTGGTTTTTTTCCTGGTTTTGGTATCAGGGCGATGTTTGCCTTGTAGAACATGTTGGGAAAGATTCTTTCCTTCTCAGTTTTTTGGAATAATTTCTGCTGTATGGGTATAAATTCTTCTTTGAAGATTTGACAGAATTCTGGTGTGAAGCCATCTTGAACCAGAGCTTTTTTTGTTGGGAGATTTTTATTGCTTCATCAATCTCAGTTCTTGAAATCAGTCTGTTCAAGAGATCTACCTCTTCTTGATTAAGTCTAGGACGAGGGTGTGATTCTGCTCAGACTCATCAAGATCTGTTTCATAAGTCTTGGAGCACTTAAGTTGGATGCATAAATATTTAAATTTGAAATGTCTTCTTGTTGTAGTGTTCTTTTGACCAGTATAAAGTGTCCATCTTTGTCTTTCTTAACTTTAGTTGCTTTAAATCTGCTTGTATCTGAAAATAAGATTGTGACTCCTTTCTTCTGATTTCCATTTGCTTAAAATGCTGTTTTCCATCTGTTAATCCTGAGTCTTCATTTTTTCCTTCAAGGTTAGGTATGTCTCCTGGAGACAGCATAAGGATGCTTTGTGTTTTTTTTATTCAATCAACCAGCCTGTGTCTCTTCAGTGGTGAATTCAGTCCATTGACATTTATTGAGAGAATTGATAGGTGTGGTATAGCTCTATTCATCTAATTTTGTGAAAGTCTATTGTGTAGTTTTATCCTTTGTGCTACTATGGAAGCTAAATTTTGACCTTTAGCTTCTGGGTGTTTACTATGCTGGTGATCCCTTATGATGGTCAATGTAGAGAATAGGTGTAAGTATTTCCTGGTCTTGTTGTGCTGAATTTCCTCAGTGCTTGTATATTTGTAAAAGATTTAATTTCTCCATTAATTTTGAAGTTTAGTTTAGCAGGATACAGAATTCTGGGTTGAAAATTGTTTTGTGTAAGAATATTGAAGGTGGATGACCATGCTCTTCTGGCTTAGAAAATTTCAGTTGAAAAGTCTGTTATCATCCTAATGGCTCTGCCTCTGTAGGCCAATTTGCACTTACCCCTGGCTGCTTGCAGAATTTTTTTTCTTTTTTCTTTTTTTTTTAATTATAGATAAAAATATGCACCATAGATGTGGCCCAACCCATTACCCTCTCTCCACCCAAACCTCCCCCTTCCCTTCTGCTGCTTGCAGAATTTTTTATTTCATCTTGACTTTGGACAGGTTCATTACAATGTATCTTGGAGAGGCCCTGTTTGAGTTAAGATGACCTGGGGTTTGATATCCACCTGAAAAGAGTGTGTCAATGTCTTTAGTAAAACTTCATTTATGATAGTCTCCAGTAGTGCTCCCATTCCTTTGAGACAATCCTCCCCTTTAGAAACCCTTATTATTCATACATTCATGAACTCTTGTAGTTCTCTAAGCTCCTATTCTGCTTTTCCTCTCTCTCTTCTTTGCTGCCTCTTTAATTGCCTGGGTTAACTCAAAAACATTATCTTCTAACTCTGAGGTTCTTTCTTCTCTATGGTCTAAACTAGTTTTTACACTTTCTGCTACATCTTTATATTCCTTATTGTCTCCTTTACTTCTGCTAGATCCTTTCTATATTCTACATATCTCTCGTCTGAGTTTTGGTTTTGTCTTTCCATTTTCTCATTCATTCCTTTTATTGTCTTTATCACCTATATTTTAAATTCCCTTTCTGTCAAGTTATTTAATATTTAGTTCTTTATAGGTGAAGTTTTCTGCCATAGCTGCCTCATGATCCCTTAAGGAAGTTCCTCTGTTTTGGTGTTTCATGTTACCTGAATTTTTCTATTGGTTCCTCCTCATGTGTGCTTTCTTCTTGTTCACCTCCTTGTCCTCCTTTTTCCTTCTCACTATGTCCTTTGCTTCAAATTACCTTGTCTCGGAGCTTAGGTCTTGAAGTGGCCTCAGTCTAAGCACAGCCAAACTCTTCCTCGTGGCCAAATAAACAAATCCTTGCTCTTGATGACTATATGTTGTAATATGTTGCTGGGACACCAGGTGGTGCTATGGTCCTTATTCCTAACTTAGCTGCCTTTGGTGATCACCTGATTGTTTCCTCAGCTTTCAGACAATGCCAGGTTGAGATTTTAAAGCTCACAAGAATCCTTCAGGGACAAGTCTTGCAGTGCTCCCTGACTCCAGTTCCCATTGGGTGTGGGAATTCCTCAGCCTTTCCTAAGAATGGAGTTCTGAACCTGCCAGATAGAATTAAGACAAACATGCTTTAGGCCAATGCTAAGACCTTCTCATGACCTTCCCACAGGGGCAGCCACCTGGCCATGGAGACCTTCTCAGTATGGCTGCCACACCAGCCACCAAACCTTTGGCAAATCCACTCCAATGGATATTCAAATCTGATTGCTGTACACTGTTCAAGTCAGCCCACTCTTTCACACTTTCTACTCAATGTGCAACTTCCCCCAACAACTGAAAACTCTGGAAAGGCTTCCTCCTGTCCCAGACCTCTATGGGGAGCCAGTCTATCCCAGCTGGTTGCAATCACTTGCCTAATTCATCAGATTTCCACCACTCTAGATCATATACTGTATCCAGCTCACCACCTCCTCCTGAGCTCCCAGACCTAGGACTCTGCGTAAGGTCCCCATTCCAGGTATTTCTGGGTTCTCTCTTTTTCCCCATCTGTTCTAAGAGAGCTCAGCTGACTGATACTTCTGGTCCACCATCTTGCTCTGCCCCCTCTGTGCTGCCTATTCATACTTACATTCTACATCATTGTTTTCCATGTCATATTAAGATTTAGTTTCAAATACATACTGAAAGTTTTTTACAGCTTCTTTAATCAAATTGCAAGGCAGTTCTCTTTTAGCCAGCAACATGGAGTGGGGCAAGAGAGACAATGTTTTCTCTGTGCTCTGGAACTGCAGGTTTCCTTGGCTATGCCTCTTCTGATGGTCCTTGATTCAAATGGCAATGCTGTAACTGTGGCAGACACTGAACCACAAAGAAGCCACAATTATGGAGATTGGAAAGCCAATAAAAGTTTTCATTAAATACTTGCTAATTAAATGCCTTGGAAAAATTTCAGGTTTGTGAGCTACTAATACCATCTTTTGCTTTAGATAGACATATTCTTGGGTGCCATGCTACAGAAGCTGTGTCTGTACAAGGACAAAATAGCCATCAATTAAATTTTTGAAAAATATCAATTCTGAATCCAGTGGGGATGAGATCAAAAAGGTTTTGGAACTCACATAAACAATGTAGTTGGCTAACTTTGTTTTTCTGCTTTTCAACTTTGTTTTTTGTTATCTGGTAGATAGGAAATATTCTGGGGGTTTATTATCAGGTATAAAGTCTCAGCTTTCACAATTACTCAATATTTGGAAAGTGAAATGTATGAAAGCTAAAGTTAATTTATTGTTATCAAATAGTATAATAATGTAAGGACGCCACAAAAAAATTACCTGACTGATTAATTTCTAAATATTATCCAAAATCAGGTTTGTATACTCAGCTTATAAGAAAACCACAGAGAATTAGCATGTCCAACAGTATGGGCAAGGAAGCCCATGGGAAATCCACTTTAACTGAAGAAGAGATTTTAATTAGGAAACTTTTTTTAAAAAGCTATAAAGTAAACTTACATGTGTATCCATAATGCTGCTTAAAGAAGTCCCAGAATCTATAGATCTAAATCACTTCTATAACTCCTTAGGTTTACCTGTGGTGTTTGGAAAGATATGTAGGTAATTACAGATATGTATGTTACCAAAGATATGTTACCAGAAAGAAAACAGCCTATCTAACAGATTATCACCCGCACAGATGGGGTCTGGGTGATGATGTGCAGAACATTTCTTTCCTTTTCCCACCCTATCAACATCAGACCATACCATCCACCTCACTGAACATCCTTTTTCAGCTCTTCTGCCTCTTCTTCCTCTCAGCCCCTCCCACAATTCCCTAAGCCTTTTCTGCCTCTATGTCCTCCCCACTGGGTTTTTGTTTTCCAGGTACTGAGCTTTGTTTCTGTCATAGATTTGCCAAAGCACAGCCTCCTATGTGTTGCTGAGGAAGACTTCATTTCAGAGGTTGCAAACTAGTGGCCCTAAGGGGTAGAACAGGCCTGAAAACACCTTTAGCCTTGGCCTCCAAAGTGCATTACTATTTTAAATTAGTTGTCATCTTTAAAAATAAGAAAATTTTCAGCATCTTTTTTAAAAAATTAGAATATCTGGCTCAGTGCCTGTAGCACAGTGGTTATGGCGCCAACCACATACACCAAGGCTGGCAGGTTTGAAACCAGCCTAGGCCAGCTAAACAATAATGACAGCCATAATAAAAAATAGCCAGGCATTATGGCAGGCACCTGTAGTTCCAGCTGCTTGGGAAGCTGAGGCAAGAGAATCACTTAAGCCCAAGAGGTTGAGGTTTCTGTGAGCTGTGATGCCATGGCACTCTACCAAGGGCAACATAGTGAGAATCTGTCTCAAGAAAAAAAAAAAAAATTAGAATATCCACATTGAAGAATGGCTGCTTGATTTTAGATTGATATGTGCTTTTTGGTTTTTCCCCATTCTTCACAGCTCCCCATTTAAATCATTGACATTTTTTGCTCATTCTTATAGATATTCAATTTGGGCATTTTTTACCTTAGGTCTTCTGAATTTCTTGGACTAAATCATCCATAAGAGAAATAAAACTTTCTCTTATTGGTATTGACCAGCTCTCATAGTATAATATGTATTCATTGTGCTAAAAAAAAAGAAAAAAAAAATCTGTTGCTTTGCTCTGTCTTTCAGAAAATCTTCACACAGGGAAAGGAAATCTGATTCTTTAATAATTATAAAGTGAATATCTTCTTCTTTTTTTTTTTTTTTTTTTTAGAGAAGGGGTCTGGCTCTGTTACACAGGTTGGGGTGCAGTGGTGTGTGTCATCATAGTTCAATACAACCTCAAACTCCTGGGCTTAAGCAATGCTCCTGCTTCAGCTTTCCAAGTAGCTGAGACTACAAGCATGCACACCATATCCAGCTAATTTTTTCCAGTTTTTTATAGAGAGAGGGACCTCAGTATGTTGCCTAGGCTGGTCTCAAACTCCTGGCTTCAGGCATTCCTCTGGCCTCAGCCTCCCAAAGTGCTGGAATCACTGGCATGAGCTACCAAATCCAGTCTAGAGTGAGTAACAAAGAAGACACACTTGTTTTGTCAAATCATCCAAGTACTGTAGAAGTAGTTATTACGTAATATTATTACTCACTTACTAACATGTGTTGAAACTAATGCATCTTTCACTGAAAAAGAAATCAAAAGTGTAGATACAGGAAGATCAAAACTTGTAAGTACTTTTACCTTTTTGTTTTTTAATATGCGGGTCATTACAAAAGTTTTGAGATACACAAAAACCAAGAAACATAAAATCCACATGGATGAAACCATTGAAGCCCTCTTAGCAACACCAATAACCTGAGGAAGTTGGCCCTTGCACAGGTAAATCAGAAAGGATGCTGCTGACTGTTTCTTGGAAGTAAAAGAATGGCTCATGACATAGTGTATCTCAGAACTTTCATAGTGACTCACATATTTTAATTATCTAAGTAGCATCTTATCACCACCTCAAAACAATTAGTTCTTCAACCATTTATCCCATTTACCTTTCTACTCTAGCACCTAAGATAGTGTTTTGCCTTACACAAAGCAGATCGTCGATAAGGGTTTTATAATAAATAAACTGGATGAATAATCAATGTGTTCATGAAATTCCACTCCTAGAGACATAACCCTGTGAAAAATGAAAAGGCTACCCAAACTTCAAGGTCCTTTTGAAACAAATGGTCACCTCCACCAATTCCTTGGAAGACTCAGCTCCCATAAACTATTCCCTTCATTTTTTTTCTATCACTGACTTTAGTTACTACCCTATTCAAAATTTTGAGTGCTTTATAAGCCAACAGGTTTTGTGGTCCAGTTTCAATAAGGAAACTCTTTTGTGAAGAAATTAGTAAATGACTTGCTAAAATATCATTTGAAAAAACAAATTTGCAGAGCTGCTTCAGTGGCTGGGCCAATAGCAACTTACTGAACTGAATCAATAGAGCTATGTTGGAGTAGTCAGTCAAAGATCTTCATTAACATTGGCACAAAAACAAAAATACAGAATTCAATATCTAAATGGCAAATAAGCATTATTGTCATTTTCAAAATGCATAATCTGGTTTCTATGAAGACATGGGAAATATTGGGAGAAAGGAGAATACTTTATAAGACAACTTAGACCTCAAACCATAAACCACACAGTACAAAAAAAAAAAAAAAAAAAAAAAGATGAGATCAGTCTCTGACACTTTTGAGTTCATTATTTAATAATAAACTCTAAACTACAAAGTACTTTACATATGTCAGACATAGTTCTAAGCCCTTCTATACATATGTCAACTCATTTAATCAGTCAAAAAAATCTAAAAGTGTCATTACTATTTTATTATTATAATATATCATATTATGAGATACTTATCAGATTATTAACATTTTCATGTAATGCACGGGGAAATGAGGCACAGGAAGGTCAGTGGTAGCTTGGAGGTGTGAATCCATCATTCTGACTCCAGAGTCCACCATGCTAACCCTTTCACTGTCCTTCCTCTCAATTTGTTCTTTAATTTTTCCCAAATATCTCAATCACCAAAGCACGCCAAGCTCTTTTTAAAGTCAGGATAACAGATTTGGTGAGCCCATAGAAGAAAATTCCCTGCACATTTCTAAAGATGCCAGAGAACCTCTTTTTGTTCTGATGCGTGACCCTTAGGAGCTATACCAGCAGCAAACCTCACAACTTTGATTCACTTCAGAACGCCCCAGAACCAGGGAGCAGCACGTGCATGTACCAGGTTTCCTCGGGGTCTCAGTTTAACTGACTATCCAACAGCATAGAACAGTCATTTTGAATCTGGACAGGCCTATGAAATCTCTCTTTTCTATCAATTTGTTCAATTGGAGAGCAAAATTAAGCCTAAGAAAGATTTTTAGAGAAAGAATTTTATGCTGTGTTCAAGTGAAAGTACATTTCTACTTGAAGGAAGAATGTTTCTTAGGCAACTGGGGACTATTTTGTGCTCCTTAAAGGCTGGCCTCAGTGTGGGGGGTCTCTAACCCTACAGGGAGGTAGCAGTGAAGGCAACCCCTCAGAGGCAGCTCCGCACACAGGAACATTGTCAGACCAGCTCAGGGGCTTCTGACTCTTCCCATCCCACCTCTTCCTTCCTTACCAGGGCTCTTCCCTTCCCATCCAGGCATCCCCACACACTGTGCTCTCGGCACAAGTCTCTGGCTGAGTAACCTGATTTCCAAGCGCCCCTCCTTATGTCTAACATAATTCTTCAGCTCCCATTTCCTGCCCTCCTTCTCAGCATAAGGGCAAAATTTTAAAATCACCTCCTTGACATCTAGATTTTTATTCTTCTTTTCTCTGCTCAACAACAAAAATGTCTTTCTACTTTTGTTTTTTCCAGGGCTTTCCAACCTCCCACTTATTTAAAAAAAAAAAAAAAAAAAAAAAAAAAAACCCCACTGTTAAATGTTTTAACCCCAAACTATTTTACGCCCCAAAAAAAACACCCACCCACGAAAAATTT
>CAUYPK010154699.1:0-43435 GCA_963574355.1 Loris lydekkerianus | reverse complement strand
TAAACTATAGCTTTCACATGAAGGCTATAACCCAACTATACCACAAGACTATGAGGAAAGGACCAAGGAAGGGGAAGGGAAGGGGGAGGTTTGGGTGGAGGGAGGGTGATGGGTTGGGCCACATCTATGGTGCATATTTTTATCTATAATTAAAAAAATAAATAAATAAATAAATAAATAAATGAAAATAGTTAAAAAAAAAAAAAATGAAACATAGTGCAGATACCACTCCTTAGTAAAGAAACCAGTGTTCTTCAAAAAAAAAAAAAAGATTGTTTTTTAAGCTATAGCAAAGATGAAATTGTAAAATCTTATTATGCCAAAATGTAACCCATGAACAAAAGGGATTGTGTCAAAAGGTTGTAGAACCACTTCATTGCCAAATTCTGGCAATTTGAGTTTCCAAAATTATAATGGGTTCTTACGTTTGGTGTAGTATATTGAATAAACAAAATCCATAAATCGTATATCTAAAATAAGTAAAAAAGAGAAAAGAAAGAAGTTACCATTGAAGGTACCAATTTTATCAATTATTTATTCTACCTTAAAAATACCTAACTAACTGTGGTTTACCCCCAGCATATCAGGAAAACATTTAGATACAGAAGAATATCAATAAATAGAGAACCAATTACAGAATTGGAAAAAATAATTTTAATAATCTGCAATGAAATGACTTATACAAACCAGGATTTGTATGGATATTACCACACACACACACACAAATCATCCTACAGATCACTACTTCCAAAGAAACAAGAAATCAATCTCAATAAAAATCTGTGATCAGAACTTTAACTGAGTGATTAAACATAGTGTCACCAACAGTGAGACAACTTTGCATTAAGCACCTCCTGATACACACAATTCAAAGGACCCAGAATTATGCATGATATAGGTTTAACAAAAAGCTTTTATTTGAATTTAAATTAACATCCTGTGACTAATATTCACTTGTAGAAAATGTCAGCGATAGAGGACAAAAAATAGATTAAAAAAAAACATAAAGAAACAAAGATAAATCTAGCTTGTAAGATATTTAAAGGTAACTGGCCTTTGCTCTTTAAAATTCAGTATCTCTCTTAAAAAAAAAAAAAATACAGTGTTATTGCTCCATCAAAAAGAGGGCAAAGAGAGAAAATAACCAAATGCACTGCAACTATTTTTTAGAACTTAATATGTATTTAGGGTTAAATATTAAGATGTCTGCAACTTATTATGAATAGTTAATGATAGATGGGTAAGCAGATAGGTAGATATTAGGAAAATAAGGTATGATTTTAATTACTAAATGTAGGGATATGGGTGCTGAATATATATAATATTATGTGAAATCTTCCAAATTAAATGCTTCAAAAACTTTTAAATTAAAAGTGGGAGGGAAAAGAGTAGACGGTAAGAAAATCAAAGATGATGTGCAAATATTCTCTCCCATTCTGAAGGCTGTCTCTTCACTGGGTTTTTTTCTTTGCTGTGCAGAAACTTTTTAGCTTGATGTAGTGTCATTTTTCTACTTTTACTTTTGGTGACCATACTTCTGAGGTCAAATTTAGAAAATTATTCCTCAGCCAATGTTAATGGAACTTTTCCTGTAAGTTTTCTTCTAGCAGTTTCACAGCTGTAGGTCTTACATTTACATCTTTAATCCATTTTGAGTTGATTTTTTTGTATATGGTGAGAGATAAGGTTCTAATTTCATTCTTCTGCTTGTGGATATTTAGTTATCCTAATACCAGTTATTGAAGTGCCTGCACTTTCCCCTTTTTGTGTTCTTGTTTCCTTCACCAAAAATTAGTTGGTTGGCTATAAATGTATGGATTTACGGCTGCACTCTCTATTCCAAGTTCCATTGACATATGAGTCTGTTTATGATGCCAAAGGAAAAAAAAAAACAACCATACAATTTATTTGTAAATTTTAAAAGTAAATACATAACTTTGAAAAATAAAACTGGACATAAGAAATTAGGTTAGTCAAACAATATGTGCAAGTCATGACTTGATGTTCCTTACTTGGTACTTTAATTTTTATGTATACAAACTTCTTTTATATTTATTTCATGAATAAGAAAAATTTTCTCCCTATTCTTTACAGAAACCATCAACCTTGGGAACTTGTATAGAAAGACAAAAAAAAAAAAAAAAAAAAAAAGCTGTAATTTTTGCTTTTTAAATGGATTTTAGAGAAATGGTAAGTTCAGTAAGAAAATAACTTGGTAAATACAAACAGTTTATTATTTAACAAAATACTTATATTATTCACTTTCCATAAAAATAAATCTTTGAAAGTATTTGGAAGAATAAAAAAGATGCATATTTATGGCACTAAAGTGGTGATTTAAAAAGGAACATTAGGTGCTAATGCTTTCTAGGGTATTGAGAATAACTGGTATTTTTGGGAAAAAAAACTTACATAGCATTTAAGTTTTATAACTAGTTTCTTACATGTATCTATTTTTTAAAATAGAAAGAACAGACATAATGATTACTATGCTTTAAGCCTAGTAATCTTATAATATAAACTATTTGTCCTCACAAACCCACTAGCTGTCTAAGTATACTGCCCTGGAACTTCTGTTTCTTAAGTATTATGACAGAAAATAGAAAATGCTAAGCAAAGGATTACTACAGGCAATGTTAAAAGTTTTCTTTTTTTCACTTTTTACCTATGTATGCCCCACAATATTCTTATATAGTTATGTATTATTCTTATTTTATTTGTACAGACGAGGAAACCGAAGTTCGGAGGTGCAATAACTTGCTCATGGATATACAGACAGCAAAGACGGAGCCACAATCCAACTACCAGTGAGACTGGTTGGTCATGCCCTTCATCACTGTATACTCACCACTTTTATGGAAGGAGAGGCAATATAAGATTTGCTTCATAATAACTATTTTAGACGAACAGGCATATCAAAGGAAATGCTATATAATTTGGAAGATTTTTGGAATTTGGAAGAGATTTCTATCGGATTCTGTGCTTGAAGCAACAGTAAAGAATAGGAATGAAGTTGGGCAATCAAGCAAAGGTGCGGAGGACAGCGCAGCAGGGCCTCTGAACTCAGTAGGGGGGCTGCAAAGTCTGGTACCATTGCATTACCTTCTGATGTGAATGACCCATGTCACCTACATTCAAAAGTTTAGTGTGCAATTTCACATCAGAAGGGTAAATTTTTCTACCCTTGAAGAACCGAGAGCCTCAGAGGCAATCCTTAAAGTAACTGCCTTGGTCAGTGCAGTAGCAAGACGACAGCGAAATCCACAGAGGAGCCGTCCACAAATTGTTATTTTTCACAACTTCTTGGTTTTCCGTATGCAATTGATATTTAGAGTTGTGTTACTTTAAGATTAGCTGTGAAGTAGTATCCGAAATACTCTTCACTTTATCCTCCTTTCTTTCAATGAGATAAATGTAGCACATAATAAGATTCAGCAAAGGTCAATTAACATTTTCTGACTTGTAATATTTTTGCTTTAAAATAGTACAGGGATGTATTATCTGAAACAGCCAAATGTTGAAGCCAGTCTGAATAGTTCAGGTTAACCAGACTACCTTTCTGCAACAGCAGAATGTGTGTCAGCTATTTCTAATTTTGCAACAATCACTTCACCTCCACTTTGTGTAGACACAGCCAGCATTAACTTTTATGGAGTGTGAAATCAAGCAAACTGGAACTAATTTAAATATTAGTCAACACTGTACTCAAGTTAAATAAAGCAAGATTAATATAGCTCAGGTAGTAATTGAGAGATACATCTCATTCCAGATAATCTCATCTTCAAGATAATCAACATATTTCTATATCATACCAAAGACATGAGGCAACTCTGCATATCCATCCATTGTGTACCTAATATATCTATTACATATAATTCTACAGATATATATTCATGTATGAATGTATAAACGTATGTATGTACAAATGTAATAGCTAAAAAATCTCCTAACTACACCATAAGTCTGTCTATAATGCTATAGATAAGCAGTATTGACTATTATTAAATATGAATTTTTGAGTCAGACAAAATCGGGTTCAAATCTTAATTGTATGATTTCTGGTGATTTATTGTCTGCAAAATAGATATTAATACCTAATTTTTTTTTTTTTTCGATAGAGCCTTACTCTGATGCCCCAGGCTAGAGTGCAGTGGTGTCATATTTCACAGCGACATCCAGCTCCTGGGCTGAAGTGATCCTCTTGCCCCAGCCCCCTGAATACTACAGGTGACACTACAAGTGCCTATAACAATACTCAGCTAATTTTTCTATTTTTAGTAGAAAGGGAATCTCACTGTTGCTCAAACTGGTCTCGAACTCCTGAGCTTAAGCAATCCACCTGCTTCAGCCTCCCAGAGTGCTAGGATTACAGGCATGAGCAGCCACATCCAGCCAGTGATACTGATTTTAGTGCTTAAAAAATTCTATGAAATACTTAAAACAATGTGCAGACCAGAATTGAAGTCAATAAATGGTGCCACATTGAGGAAGTAAAGAAATGTCTCATAAAGTATGCAACGTGGTATCTACAAAAATATCTTCAGTTATTCTACCTGTCTTACTCATTTCCTTGTAGGCTGATCAATGAATTCTCAATAGTGGAAGATCGATTTTACCTTCCAGGGGGCATTTAGCAATGCTATTTTGCACTGTCATGACTTCAGGGAGAGGAGTTGCTACTGGCATCTAGTGGGCAGAGGCCAGAGATGCTACTGAACATCGTCCAACTCACAGGACAGTGACATGCAACAAACAATCATCCAGTCCAAAATGCCAGTACTGCAGATTTTGAGAAAACCTGGGCTAATCCTTTCATATATGGAATTTATAATGATCATATTTAGTGCCATTTAATTATTCCCCCACCATATTTCTGTCTGAGTGCTGCAAATACCATGTGTCTACTTGTGCTGCTATCCCTTTCTTTCTTTCTTTCTTTCTTTCTTTCTTTCTTTCTTTCTTTCTTTCTTTCTTTCTTTCTTTCTTTCTTTCTTTCTTTCTTTCTTTTACCGTTTGTTTGTTTGTTTGTTTGTTGCAGTTTGGTTTGGCCGGAGCTGGGTTTGAACCCACCACCCTCGTATATGGGGCCGGCACCCTACTCACTGAGCCACAGGCGCTGCCTGCTGCTATTCTTTTCAGCGTCCCTCTCCCACCCTCAAATGCTGTTTCCACACAAGTTATAACCATATTATCAGAATATCTGAAGGAGAATACCAGAAAAAAGTAAAGTCTAAAAAACAAAAACAATGGCTTTTCAGAGAAGCACAAGGACACTCCTACAATGTCCTCCCCACGGTAAGCCAACCCTTTAGAATGTGTAAACTTAGCTTCCAGGTCCGCCTGCTTCCTCTTCTATAACCGGCACATGATTGGACACCACCAGGGAAGGTTATATGGTAATTCCATTGTCTGTCTACTTGAGAGTCCAACAAAAAGATGAGGACAGAGCAGATCAGGAAGCTCTGCCACTTTGGATTCCAGTCTCTGGTCGCTCTGTCAGCTGAAATAAAACCCCTTCCTCTTCCATCTCTGGTGTTCGGTGACTCTTTTCCCCCACTAGGCTAAATTCCTGAAACATACCCACTAAGCCACCAATCGTTACTGATCTTCTCTTTTCCAAATGTCCACAGTATTCGTTTTTGTATCACACACTTTAGTATCTACTTACAAACAACACTGATGGTTCACCCATTGCCTTATGTGTACCAGTTTCGTCTCCACAATTAAATTGTAATCACGAATCACAGTGATTTCCCGAAATGCTTATTTACTAATTAATTTTCCTAACAAGCATAAAGTCTTCATTCATACACTTTGATATGTAATTTTCTTTTTCCTCTAACTCGAGTTAACTGTTTACCATGAGCCATTTTATCTGGTGATGAAAAACTTAGTGTCACCAGTTTAGGATAAACTCAGTTGCTTGAGGGTTTCTTTAGTTGTTCCAGGACAAATTTGATCAATGGTGGCTGCACATTCTCCCAACTTTTCTCTAGAAAGCCATCTAGGCTGGGGAATATTTATGTGGCCTGGGGAGGAGATATCTGAATGCCTCAAGGTTATTTATCTTATCTGAAAGGGCATATACAGTTGCTAGTTCAGGCCACATTTAGAGGCAAAAAGGGCTCCCATCATTCCCCCATGCAGGAGCAAATCACCTGAGGCCATCCTAAGCCAGCCTTCACTCCCTTCCACTGTGCTGTGCCAGGCCTGCCTCTCAGCCAGGGGCAGTGGGCACGTGGGGGCTTCTTGGGGGCACTAAGTAGCACTTACCTACATTGCATTACCTTACCCTTTAATTCTCTCACGATTTAAGGATTTTCATACAGTCTCTTTATGTCTTTTGTGTGTGTGTTGAGGAAGCAGGAAAGAAGGTATTGAAAAGGGGATTGGTAGCAAATATTTGTTCTGCCTGATGATTTTCAAGTCTTTTCCTATACCTCAAATGTCACTTTTGAAAGCCAAGTTTTTCTCTACACCTGAAATGCCACTTTTAAAATCTAAAGTCCAAAAATGTGCATATCCTGGGTCTGATTTGACAGTCTTCCTCTGAGTGAGTGTAATGAGAAGGAAGAGGAAGACTGTATCTTTATATATCCCACTCCAGCCCCTACAGCACCTGGAGCCCGACAAAGCAACTTTATTATAGCTATTTCCAACGCCATCCCTCGTTTCTGATTATTCACCCAATTATTCTCTATGTTTTACCTTTGTAATATTCCGCATGCCTGGAATTTTTAATTTGTCTTCTTTCCCATAGACATTTTCTTTTTTCAAAACTTGTTACAATGCACATTTCTTTTTGCAGGAAATTACACATAAATTATTCCACATCTAATAGAAACAATTGATAATTTTCCATCTAAAGCAAAAGCCTTACTTAGTTTCATTGTTTTCTCAGATTATAAATTTCTGAAATCAGAGCTCTTTATCTAACTGTAGAGTAGCAGTTAGCACACTGTGGGAATACACTAATCAATTGCATTTATGGTTATATATGCAATATATACAAGCATTTGTATTTCTAATATAGTCTGTTCTGTGAAACGGGAAAACACTTGAATTAATTTAATACACAAATTTAATACAGCTTGAGCAATATTGTAGTTTCTGCGTAAATATCCAGTACAAAAATAAAGTGGAATATGAAAGATGCAAGATAACAACATTTCTCTTATTTGAATATGTACTTTACGGGCATTCCATATTCTGCATCCTCACTACACCCACATAATGGTGTCATAAATATTTCAGTACTAATCTGAATCTGTTCATCTCTTTGTACAAGCAATTTCATTTTCCTTTGCTTCCTGGGATAGCACCAATTGCCCGTCTTTGCTCCTCTAAACAAAAGCAATCCAATCTCCCACAATTTTTCACCTGATGCTAGTAATAAGCAGACAGAAAAATGGGATCTTCCTGTTAATGTCATCATTTGCATAGCTATTAGTATTCTAGTGCAACATTGCATCAGAGACTGGGAGAAAAAGTAACATTGTACGTTATTCAATCAAGAAACAATCCGTGTCAGAAGCCCGATGTCCAAACCTAACCTTTTAATTATAGTTTCCTTCCATATGGGATTGTACTGTGAGGTACAAAGGCTTATCCTTCAATAAAAACAAGGAGAGCTTGCACTATACAGGAGAAATCCACAACAGTATAACAGTTGAATACAAGAACAGAAATTATGTGCGTGTTTCTCCAGGGAAACTTTGGTCCTGCACACTCCTGAAATCCAATATTTCTATGAGTATTCATCGGGGATGCGATAGCCTGTCTTACTGCTAGATTAGGTCAAGGCTGCCATTGCAATCTGGCATCACTTCACCAGCAAGGCAATTTCCCACTATTAATTTCCTTCGTTAAAGGAAGCAATAAAGGACAGGCAATCAGAAACTTCACAACTTATAACTAATATCCTATAGTAACTAGTGCACATGTTTACAAGTGCAATCATCCCTCTTTGTGTACCATTAAACACACAGTACATTCAATTTTTAAATGACAGTGGGGTTTACACAACCACTGTGAACTCTTTGCCAAGATAAAACAATGCTGTCCAAAGCAGAGAGCACAGGCTGACTCAGACATCAGACACCTCTGAGTATTTCTGCTCACTTTGGGGATCTTAAGTGTGCAGTAGTGACTTCTCTCTTATGAAATGCAGAAAGAAGGAGAGCACCAGAAAGTAACACTGTATGAAGATAGACTCTCATATCTAATTTGGAAAGCTTGGCCAACATTGGATACATTGATTTCATAATTATTTTCCTTTTTTAAAGCTAAAAGTCCATTTAAAGTGTTGCAAGAATAACATAAGCTCTCTTTTTCTTGTGTGGACGTACTTTGCTTTTGGACATCCTTTTACTGTCAATACTTACATCTGTTGTTTAAAAAGCTATTCGTGGTGCAATTGCTTTTTAAATGCAAACCCATATGTGTGATCTCTAGAGGAACTGGTAAATTTCACCAAATGGGCATTCCTAAATTACATGCCATCTGTAGCTAGTGAAGAGAGGACTGAACCTGCTCAGCTGTGATTTTGCACCAATGTTTCCATCATTTTGATTGGCTCTAGGGAAATCATCCGGTTTTGGCATGAACTTTCTAACCTCAACAGGTTATTATGGTCTGCTTGAGTTGTATTGGCACAACAATTATTATATATTTTGGGGAAATGTTAGAACCCATTTGGCTTTTTAATTTCTTTCTATACCACATTTTACCATGAGGGCCTAAATTCTTTTTTAAGCTTTCAAACTAGTGAGGAAATGGTAAAGGTAACTCTATTAATTAAATAGAATTCTTTAAACTGCTGAAATAAATATAAATAAGACCCCAGAGTGCACATTCTGAGAGATGAATTACCTTAGTAAAAAATATCGCATTACACAACTGAGGCTAAACAATCATGTTAGAAAAAAATGTAAGGCACAGGGTAAATCTTCAGGACAGAATTTTCTTGGTCCTTTAGTAGAAATAAAAAAGGAGAGTACTCACTTTTTTTTTTTTTTTCAGTTTGCAAATGCAATTCCTCACACTTAATTTCTTTCTACCCATAGACTGTTTAAGACTCATGTACGAACTGTGAATAAACTTCCAAAACATTAATGTATGGTAAAACACTCAACAGACATTCAAATTATTTGTCTATTTTTTAAAATTATAAAACAATTCAAAGTGGAAGAATGCTGTCATCTAGAGTTCATTCCAACACTTTTATTTTTCTCTTGCTTTTAGTGAAGCCTAATCTTTCTGTAAAAATGCTGAAACATGAACAAAATCAAACATTAACAAGATGAATGTTATAAGTGCACATCACAGTCATAGGCAGGATTCTCACAATAATTTTCTACTCTTTTCTTTCATTGTCCAATTATTTTTTTCTTGGCTCATCTCAAATTGGAACAGATGACTGGTAGTTTCATCTGGGGGAAGAGAGGTCTGTGATGGAGGATTCAGGTGGTGTGGGAAGCTGAACATGGAACAGAATGAGGAATGTCCACAACAGAAACGTGGAAAATGAAGTGATCGGGACTTGTGCATATAATCTCTGCGGCAAGATAACAATGAAGAGGAAAGTAGCAAACAGAAATGACTTTATGCATGAAGACTTAAGAAATAAGAGGTACCATCAAGGACCATGACAAATATAGCTGTGAGATTCAACACTAACAGATCAAGTATTTATTTATTTATACATGTATGTATGTATTTACTTATTTATTTTATTGTTGGAGATTCTTTGAAGGTACAATGAATCAGGTTTCACTGATTGCATTTATTAGGTAAATTAGGCACAGGGTAAATCTTATAATTGAGACCCATCCCAAAGAAGTGTAACCTTGTGACCCCTCTGCCCCCTCCCTTCTTCCCTCACTCTGAACCCCCCCTTCCCATATCCCACACGGTGTACTAGGTCATCAATTGTCCTCATATCAAAATTAAATACATAGGATTCTTGCTTCTCCATTCTTGTGATGCTTTACTAAGAATAATGTGTTCCACTGCCATTCAGTTTAATACAAAGGCTGTAAATTCTCCATTTTTTAATGGCTGAATAGTATTCCATGATATACATATACCACAACTTGTTAATCCATTCTTAGTTAGATGGGCAATTAGGCTGTTTCCACATTTTGGTGATTGTAAATTAAGCTGTGATAAACAGTCGAGTGCAAATTTCCTTATGATAAAAGGAATTTTTTTTTCTGGGTAGATGCTTAACGATGGATCAAATGGATCCAAATAATGGATCCTAATTGCAGGATCAAATGTAAGGTCTAGTTTAAGTTCTTTGGGGATTCTCCATACTTCCTTCTGAAAAGGTTGTATTCGTTTGCAGTATGTATTTATTTTAATTCTATCGTCTACCCCTCCTCTTGCCACTTTTACTTTCAGTTTTAAAAAGATCATCATGTAGGATCAGTTCAGAGAATTGGCTCACCAGAACTGTAGGAGAATAACATGGCATATGAATAAAAAGCAAGCAGAATCACTTACTTCAAAAACCAACATTGACAGCATGAGTAGTACCAGAAATGTTTGGCAAGATACATTTTGATCTTTCCAACTTTACTAGAATAGCATCACTACATGATATATAATACCACTGTTCATATGTTTTAATTCATGATATACATTGCATAGAATGCTTTGATAAACTTTTGATTGAAAACTGGCAGTAGGAGAAACCACATTTTTACAAGATGTGCCAGAAACAGAGTAAAATTTTGAACCAAGACCTTTTTCCCTTAGGTAACAGTAATGGGTCAAAGACAAGGTCACTTTTCAATCTGGAAATCTTGGATTCGTAATGTGCTCCAAACCCCTGTAATTTTTATTAAGAATTTAAGATCTTTTAGCAATGAGTAGCAAACCTCGCAATTTTGGTTTGACACATGTATCACTCATTTAGTCAATGGAAAGCTCACACTGAATATTGTCCATGTATTGAGCAGAAAACCTCAGGTAAGGAAATGAACGTAGGATCTTTTCAATGGTTCTTGAATTATTATCCACCCAATTTTATTAAAAAGACACTTGTTAGCCATTTGTCCTTGTATACATTCACACCCGTGCACAAGGGGAATAGAATAGTAACACTATAGTATCCTATCTTATTTAAATACTGATGAAGCAATATAGAAACTAGATACTCATGGCTAATGGAAAATAAAATAGGGAAATATGTAGAGGGAGAGTGTAATTGAGTGAAGATTCCCAAGGGAGAAATACAGGAAGGAGATAGAGGCAGGATATTGCCCCTTCATCACGTTATGTATCTGACTTCTCCGGAGCGTAACCAAAGGGGAAAATAAAAGAGGAAAAGAGCATGACGGTTTGGGGGGAACTTCTGAAATATGATATTTAGATTCTGTAACACAAGAACATTGACAAGTACTTTGTGTGGGTCTGCTTTATAATCTCTGCTAAATTACGGGCAGAGACCCCAAATGGCCTCATGTATGTAAATAAGCAGGAAGAGACAAAATTGCTAGCTAGGATAGAGGAGACCAGGTCACCAGCTTATTTTCTTGCTAAAGGAAATCATGGGCATAGCTGTAATCATTTAAATGTGTTTGCCATTCTTTGGGAAGGTTCATGGACGATTAATATTTGCAATGGTAACATTGAAAAACAATGATCTAAAAAAAGTAAAAAAGGAAAAACAGCAATCTAAGTAAAAGAACATCCATTCTTCTTTATATTTTTTTGTACCTATCTGCTATTATTTCTTTGGTTTGATTCCCTGGCCATTTTTATTATAAGAAAGCCCTAAGTTCAGTATAAAAGGGAACAGTTTACATGCTGTGCTAGAAATTTTAAAACATGCAAATATCAGTTACTGTGTGCAGTGTGTGTGTGTGTGTGTGTGTGTGTGTGTGTGAATATATTTGTGAGGTGTGGTCTTAAAATGCACTTTGAAGACTAATAGTCTTTTTTAAGCTGAATGCTAGAATTTGTCTACAATAAATAGGATATAAGTCATTTTCTAATCTCCAGTGGCAAGACTATATCTGGGAAGTTATTTTCAGTCTGGACACAAACCATTAAAAATAATGTCAAAAATTGGAAAGCGTCAAGAGGAAAATATTAAGGATGTTTCAGGAATATGAAACTGTTTTTCAGAGTAATGTCTGAAGAAAGTGGGTACAGGAAGATGAGGAAAGATTAAATAACATCAAACTGTTCTAACTTTTTGAAGAATCTAGACTAAAAACATGGTTTTATGTTGCCCCATTGGATAAAAATGAGAAAAACATAAGATCATATATAGACATGTATTTTAGTTCATTATATGGAAGACATTTATGACATTCAGAATTATCCAAAATAGAATGAAAGCTGAAGGTGAACAGAGGTATTTTAAACATAGAAATCTTTTCATTGAATTTTTTAAAATATGAAATGAATAGATATAATAAGCTAAATGTAAGACCTTTTTTAGGCCTGGGAAACTATAATATCATGAAACTGCATAAACTAGCATCATTTTGGATGGTTCATTTTTCATATCTTCAGTCCTATACAATTACATTTTATCATACAAAAGACTTATTGAAGGAAGTAAATGTGACAGGGCTATAACTAAAAGCGTCTGATCTATTAATTTGCTATATCTCATGTATTACAGAAATATTTGAGAGATTGTACTTGAATCATAAAACGGAAAAAATATTATAAAATTCACAGCCAGAATTTCATGAGCAGTGAAGTTTTTTTCTTTAAGATTTTGCTAAACGTAGCATAATTTTTTTCCTTTTAAGAAAATGAGTTGAGTTCAATATTTAATTATTTTCTAAGCAATGTAATTTTTATCTAGGTCATTTTACATATAAGAAGACAATCACTTGGAACTTATTTTCCAAGGAATACCCATCCCCCCGGTGTGTTAGCATGATGATATACACTATGATTCTCAGAGAGTTTTGTCCCATTATTTTTTGCTTATTATCCTTACAGAAATGTTTATCATTGATGTTCAGGATTCTTATTATCTGCAGCTGCAGACTCCTAGTGATTGACATTTTAAGGCTATTTCATAGCACTACCACTTAAAATATATAGAATTTGAGATCAAAATTAAAAATACATTAGCCTAAAATGGGAACTTTACAAATAATTATTGTAATATATAATAATACCAAACATAGACCCTTTATAGTAGGCTCACACGTGTTTGCACCAGCTGGTAATAGCCGATTTTGCACATTTCTTGCAAGTTGCATGCACAATGACATTGTATTGATAACTTGAAATCAATCACTTTGGGAGCATTTACTCAATGGAAATTGACCAGTAGTACAAATCAGGACTTTCTTCACTCCTGGAAAGCTAGTTGTTAAACATTTAATGAACATGCCACTAGTAAAATCTAACCTTATCAGGAAAAATGCATATATATTTTGAAGTTTCAATCCCAAGGAATAATATTGTTTCATTCTAATTAATATGTCTTCTTGTTAGTAACAGCATATTATCTATTTGAAAGTTGAGTGGTTATGTGATTTATCTAAATTGTTGAAGAAAGTATTTAATAATTCTTCTGTTTATTCACTAGATTATATTTGTAATGCTTTTAAAATTATATACAATACTATCAGGAAAAATCAAGAAGTGAGATCACCTGGACAAAGCTTGGGTTCAATATAAAATAACAGGGTAAAGCCAGTCAGTTCTGGTAACACTCAGGAGACAGACAGTATTTCCTAGTAAAAAGAATAAATATTTGAAGAAGAGATAAATGGCCATATATTTAGTTGAAAGAACGATCGTCATATTTATTTAAGAAATCTAACACCTTAGCTGTTTGTAGTAGAGAATCCAAGCTTTGCCCACCAAAGCAAATCCAAAGTGCCTATTCTTGTCTTGAGGATTTATGGAGTGTACCACCCAGAAGTCCTTTTGCATTTCTCCAACTCCAAGAGAAAAGATTCCTAAAGCCAAGAGGCTAGGTAGAAAAGCTAGCAGAGTAACAAAAGGCACTCATCAAAAAGGATTGATTCTAAACACAGCTTGGTGTATCTGGCACTCAACTTGTATTTGGGCTCAGGGCTGGGTCTTAAGACATCAGGAAAATGTGAGAAAGTAGTTCCTGGAATTCTAAAATAGTGGAGTGCATGGGAGGACAGCTGCATTTATCCTCTAAGTTAGTGTATCATAAAAAGGAAACTATTTCCCCCTCTTCAGCACAATAATAAAAATCTGAAACTGGGATTATGTGTTTGCATTAATCGCAGAGAGCATCCACTGAACAGGTGATAAGTAAATGCACATTCCTGGAAGCATATTTGAAACCTCTGCTGAATCCCAGAGATTCCCCAAATCACACACAGGATTTGACAAGGAAGTTAGAGCCCTCCAGGAATAAGTGAGGAAGAGCCACTGAACAAGGGTCACAACAGCATAGCAACACATACTACCAGCTTAATGAAAATTATCTAAAAATATTCATTCACATTTTTTAACAATTTTCCAATTTTATTAGTTAATATTGTGGCTATATAAACAGAACTGTTCGTTTTTACTTGATTAAATCACTAAGTCGAAACAACTAAGTCAGCTAAATAAAAAATAAATGTTAAAAAAATCAGAAACAAAATATATATATATGAATTTACCAAGTTTTTCATTAAACTAGAGCCTATACATTCTATGAGTAAGAACAAATTAGGCAATGGCTAACTGCTCCTTTACAGGGCATAAAGATTATTATCACTGTGTTTATGGCTAAAGCTCCAAACAAACCAAAAATTGTGTGTGTATGTGTGTGTATTTGTTTATAGGAATATTGGTTTTATAATTCTTTACATGATCCAACTTGTACGTCTGAGTAAATATCACCATCCCTAATGAAATTTTAAAACCCCACATATAAATACATAAACTATAAATACATAAATGTATTACATAAATAGATAAAATATAACTAAACATATTACATTTGGAACAATTTACTAGAAGACCATTATTTGATGATATTATGGAGGAGAAGAGGTTTTGCCTTATATTTTTGTGTAGACCATCTTTGGAAGGAAGAAAGAGTCAAAGTCAAAAACCTCCTATTTCTGTCTCTCTGGTTGTCCTTCAAGACGGAGGCAAAAGGAGGCGATAGAAACAACATTTTTATTTTACCAAAGAAGAATTTAAAAGCCTTATTTTGTAATCTGAAAAACTGGTAAGACACCAGTGTATAGTAAAACAAGGATAATCATATTATAAAGGATTTTATGATATGTTACCTTTTGACTTTTTCTCTTAATTTTTATGTGTACCAGTGTCCATGCACTCTGTGTGTGTGTGTGTGTGTGTGTGTGTGTGTGTGTGTGTGTGTAGGTGTTTTGTTTTCCTTTTCATCATGGGGCTTATCAGGAAGAATAACATCTGTACAAAACAGTGCATACAAACACAAAGATGCATAAATAATATGTTTTCTCCCTTTTTGTCCCATGCGGAATAAGAGCTGTTCCTCAGAGATATTCACTACCTGGTTTTCTCAGTCTAGTGTAAAAAAGGTAATTCTTTACCACACTGCTGAACTTGAAATCTGAGAATCTGTTGAATAGTGCTTTGTTCTTCTAGGTGTTAGACCCACACAGATACTTTACTAAGCAGTAAATAAGGCCATTATGTCTATGGTTAAAATACACTTCAAATTTTATGTTTCTTTTTACTTTCTTCGGGTCTAGGATTTAAATCACCTTAAATAATGAGTGATCCACACTTTTTCTTCCATTCTTGAGATACTTTACTAAGAAGAATATGTTCCAGCTGCATCCACGTAAACATGAAAGAGGTAAAGTCTCCATCTTTCTTTAAGGCTACATAATATTCCATGGTGTACATATACCACAATTTATTAACCTTGTGTGCAATTATAAGTCCCTCAATTTAACAAATACAGAAAAAAACTTGCCACCTAGACCCACACAGTACTTCCAAAGGTGTCTCCGGCTTGAAGCTTAAGATGATCTCACACTTACTGAATCATTATGTCTATGGTTAAAATATACTTCAAATTTTATGTTTCTTTTTACTTTCTTCAGGTCTAGGATTTTAAATCACCTTAAATAATGAGTGACCCACAATTTATTCACATTCAAACTAAAGTAAGACTTACATTAAAATGATAAAAAAATAAAGACTGGAGATGTTAGTAGAATTTTATTTCTGCTAAAAACAGACTATATTAATATATTTTGCAGGGAAAAAAAATTCTTGTACAAAATACAGTTAAAATTTCAATCTCAAGTAATTAGCCAGGTACTTTGGTTTCATAATAGCAAGTACCAGATTTGAATAACTTGAAATGTCTGTACATTTAAACTTTTATAATTTTTCATATTTATGTCAATTTAGGAGAATGATTGAAAAAAGGCAATTGAAAGCTTAGTTACTTATAGCATATGTATAAACTCCACAGCTTTATAAAAAATATATAAATAAAATTTTCCTAAAAGACAAAGACTTGACCAGAAATTTATGGTTAGATTCTCAAATTTTTCAAGATCATGTAGATTCAATATTTGCATTTTCTTGGTTTGTTGTTTCATTTCGACTTTCTTTCTTTTTTTTTTTTTTCCAAGTTAAGAGCATTTTAATTATTAGCAGTGGTTACCAAATAAGATGAAGGTAAATCTCTTCAAGAACCTGCTCAACCTTTGCTTTGCGGAGAACAGACAAGGAACCATGTCACTGTCACTGTTCCACTATAAGATGGTGTGAGGTTTTTTTTGTTTGTTTGTTTGTTTGTTTGTTTTAAGCAGGAACTCAACTTTATTGCGTCAAGCAGCCGCTTATATAGAGCATGGGGAAGTCAAACTCTTGAGCTGAAGTAACCTACCAGAGTGCTAGGATCACTGGTGTGAGCCACCTCATACGCAGCCAATAGTGTTGATTTTTGATAACTAAAAAGTCAAATCAAATTTAATAGGCATTATATTTTCTCTCTTTTAATATTGGTTTTGAAGTGCTAGATGTATTTTGTTGTGCTACATAATACTTGTGTTGAGATGAATACAATGTATGGAAGGAATCCCCAAGTATAAAAAAAATACCATGTATGCATCTGCTAAGATCTCCTTGAATTTCAGTAGTCCTTAATAAGTTGTTAGATTTTTTTTCAGTTTTCCCAACTAGAGTCTTTTTAATAACAACAATAATAGCTATTTCATTGGGTTATTACAAGATTAAATGAGAAAATGTGTATAAAATACCTTCTGGAGTACTTGGCCTTACAGGTAGTCGCTGACTTGCATTATAACCAAGGTAGGTTCTGTAGGTTTGTTCCTAAGTTGAATATGTATGTTTGAACAGATACGTTTACCTATTACCTGTAATAGCCTCTGATCCTAAGTTTGAGTCATACATAAGTTGGATGCTTGTAACTCACAGACTGCCTAATAGTCAATTCTTGGTAAATGTATTATGTATTCAAAATAGTAATTCTGGCTAATTCAAAACACTGCTTTTCATGCTAAAAGTTGTAGTTTCTAGCATTAATTAGATTGTGACATCTTCATTATTTTCTGTCTATTTGGGGATATATCCATGATAGAAATAATAATAATAGCGAGGCTGCTAGAGCACCTTAAGCACATGTCATGGGCCAGGCATTGGGCCATGTGCTTTGCATACATTATTTCATTTTAGGGTATCCTTTCCTTTCTCATTAAAATGTTAATTTTAATTACCTTAATTAATTGAGTATTGAACTATGAACAGCAGGGACAAGATGCTGTGGCTAAAAACGTTAAAAAATTTTTTTTAATTTGCAGTCATAGTCCTGGTAATTTTAATATCTTTATGCTTCTTACCTTTGACCTAATGATATAACTTTTTAATATTTATTGTTGAGGATTCATTGAGGGATACACAGAACCAGTTTACATTGATTGCTTTTGTTAGATAAGGACCCTCTTATATTTGTGTCTCACCCCAAAAGGTGTACCGCACCCCCTGACTCGCCACCCCCTGTTTACATCCTTTGTATTAACCTGGATGGATGTGGAACACATTATTCTTGGTAAAGCATCACAAGAATGGAGAAGTAAGAATCCAATGTACTCAATTCTAATATGAGGACAATTAAGGTCCCAGTACACAGTGGGGGGGGGGATGGGGAAAGCTGAGTTGATATAACTTTTTAAAAAAATAAAATAAAATAACTTGGCTCAGTGCCCATAGTCCAGTAGTTAGGGTGCCAGCCACATGCACAGGGGCTGGTGGGTTCGAACCTGGCAAGGGCCTGCTAAACAACAACAAGAAGAAAATACCCAGGCAGTGTGGTGAGCACCTGTAGTCCCAGCTACTTGGGAGGCTGAGGCAAGAGAATCGCTTAAGCCCAAGAGTTTGAGGTTGCTGTGAGCTGTGATGCTACAGCACTTTACTGAGGGCAACATAGTGAGACTCTGTCTCAAAAAATAAATAAATAAATAATAAAAAAATGAAATAACTTAAAACTGGATGTATGCTTTGAGTATTTGTTAAGCTGCTGTAACAAAAAGAGCACAAAATGCATAGTTTAAAGATCATAAAAACTATTTCCCTCTGATATAAAGTCTTTAGGCAAGCGTTTCTACTGGGGTAAGCTCGGCTCAGTATGCATTCTGAGACCTACTTTCGTTCTTAGTTGCTCTGCTATCCCCTAAGACAGAATTCTTAACTTTTTTGTGACAAGGGCCACTTTGGCAGTCTGGAGAAGCTTCTGGACTCCATCTCAGAATAATTTTTATGCATAAAAGAAAATACACAGGATTATAACTGGTGCCAGTTACACTGAAATACATTCATCAAAATGCTTCGAAAGCAAGTATGTGAATTACTAATGTGTGTGCTTCTTTATTTATGCCTTAAATAGAAAGATTTCTAGAGGATCAAAACATCTGGTATCACAATCGCAAACTAGTGAAGAGCACAAATGATATTTTGAGATACCTTCAACAACTAAAATGTGATGTGAAATACCTGTGTTCTTTGATTGCAAAGTTACAGGTATTTTTAATACTGTGGTTACTTTCCTACATTCATAATGGAAGGATATACTAGATTTTAATTAGAGGTTAATTAAGATAAAGGTTAATTTTCCCTCACTGAAGTTCAGGGACCCACCTGGAATATATCCCCTAATTCCTTGACTATTCCTTTTTTTTTTGAGATGGAGTCTCCCTCTGTCACCTAGGCTAGAGTGCCATAGCCTCAGCCTATCTCAAAACAACCTCAAACTCCTATGTACTCCTATGAGAAATAAGAATCCTATGTATTCAATTCTAATATGAGGACAATTAAGGTCCCAGTGCACAGTGGAGGGTGGGGGACGAGGAAAGCTGAGTTGATATAACTTTTTTTTTTTTTTGCAGTTTTTGGCTGGGGCTGGGTTTGAACCCACCACCTCCAGCATATGGGGTCAGCGCCTTACTCCTATGAACCACTGGGGCCGCCCCTGGTATAACTTTTTTAAAAAATAAAATAACATAACTTGGCTCGGTGCCCATAGTCCAGTGGTTAGGGTGCCAGCCACATGCACAGTTACATCAATATCATTAGGTCCAAGCAATGCTCAATCCTCCTGTGTCAACCTTCTGAGTACCTGGGACCACAGGCACCTGCCACAACACCCAGCTAATGTTTCTACCTTTAGTAGAGACAAGGTCTCGTGCTTGCTCAGGCTGGTCTCAAACTCCTGACCTCAAACTACCCTCCTACTTAAACCAAACAGGCGAGCAGGAGACTCCACAGACAAACTCAGTGCCAGCGCAGAATCCCTGGGACCTGTCTGCCAACTATAACAGGGGCAGGGTCTCTGTTTTAGCTTTATACGAGAAGGTCCTCATCTATTTTGTGGAGTATTTAAGGCCAAACAATCCTGGCTACACAGTGTAAAATCAGTATTTATAACCTATAACTGGACAGAAATGATAGACATATAATCATCTGAGAGAAAACAACAAAACCAAGGATGGGCTTTTTCAGAGGAGGATTAACAAGAAGAAGTTCAAGCCTGGGAATGCAAAAAAAGACTGGGGACACTGAACAGTCTATTAAATTGTCTCACTGCGACCCCCTCTCCCCCAATCTATGTTCAAAGGAAAAGCTCTCAGAGTGTGAAACTATTTTAAAAGACTTTTTGTTTGCATTGTAGAATGTGCACTTAGTCGTGGAGGCAAATATGTTGTGTATGAATCTTCAATCAAATGTTTTTATTCTTTTGTGATGATGATGATGAAATAGCAGTTATTTATTTGGCACATTCTATCAAGTATATCTAAGTCATTTGCACACATTACCTCTTACTCCTCACACCTGTGTAAGGCAGGTCTTGTCACTGACCCTTTTTTACAGATGACATTGAGTTTCAGATAAAGTAACCAACCTAAGGTCAATATCTCAGAACTAATACAATAGTGTGGCCCTAATCTCCTTTTTTCCAGCGTCCCTATATATTTAATTACCTTGTAAAAGCACCAGAACAGACGAAAAGGAAGATTTTCTCACTCTTGTTTTCAGCTGCCAGATTAGTGCACTGCACCGCTTTTGCACATTAGAATCACTTCATGAGTTTTTAAAAATTACTGATGCGGAGCTGGGGCTCTCAGCCAATTAAGTCAGCATATCATGAGTGGATATCCCTCTAGAGCACGTTAAGCTAGCTGCAGGGATTGAGATGGAAAAAGAAAATGAGACTACCATTGCTTCAAAAAGTGACGGTTAGGAGAAAATGGATTAGTGTGAAAAAGAGATAAAACTACAAGGTCAGCTTTTATCTCCAATGAGTGAAGTGTTAAGTGGAGGGGATCGTGATTAATGAAACTGTTGCAGGAAGACGAGGCCCAATGGAGAGAAAGAGCACCCAAAGACCTTACTTAAGAGGAAAAAGGCTTTATTCAGCCGGCAGCATAGATGAATTCAAAATGGCTGTGCTCCCCAACTGGCTTGGTCTTTCCGTTTTTATCTCCAGTCTAAAAGTTCCAACCCCTGGGTACCTTTCTCATTGGTCAGTTTGAATCAAGCAGGAGAAGCTGTTCCGGTCCCCACGGGACAACAGGATTTCACAGAAGTGGAAATTTCCAGGTCCCAGGTCTACAAATTCCCAAGAGCTGAGTCACCAAGCGGAGGACCCTACAGGTGATTCCTTGGGGTCTCCTTGAGAAGACCTCTGTTCTCCTAGATCTCACCCTTCCCAGGTATCCCCTCTCAAAACAAACGCAGAATCACCCCTCTATTTCCTAACGTGACATGATTATATGTACCTTGAGCACTAAATTCAGATGGAGAAAACAATGGACATTTAGGGGTAACTGAAATTAACTTCACTGGGGACAGGTAATACACAAAAGCAAGGACAGAAGACTAATAAAATGTGCTAATATTTATATTTATCTGAAAACAAAAGAATACCAATGGAATGGGCCCAGGCATCACTATTTTATAAAGGCTTCCTAAGAGATTCTCAGCCAGAATTGAGAATCACTGCCTCACCCCCCTCCTCTCCCTCCAGTCATCCCACTCCAAATGTCTTTCCTTTGCTATTTGGTATGCACCATATAGGATGTGCTGTGAGTTATATAATTCCCAGATGAGCACCTGGCACAACATATTTACAAAATATTCTCTACGGGTTGGCCATCTCTTTGTAAAATTTTGTAATGATTATTTTGTGAATAAAGGTAAGTTCAGCTACCATTCCTCATTTTTCCTGTGTATAGTGACTTTAGGGACACCGTGTCTGATGGTGAATACACATCATTATACATTTGTCCAAACCCCCAGAACGTACACAGAGTGAAGCCCAACATGCAGGGACTTTGGGCGATAATGATGAGTTGGTGTAGGTTCATCAGTTTCAACAATGAACAACCCTGGCTGGGGATATTGGTAATGGGAGAAGCTATGCATGGGGGTAGGGGAGGGGGTATCAGGGAACTCTGTACTTTTTGTTCAATTTGGCTGTAAACTGAAAACTGCTCTAAAAAATAGAAAGTATTTAAAATTCAGCATAATATGTATCACTGGAAAAAATTGTTAAAAAAAGTGTGCATTGGGGGCAGCACCTGTGGCTCAAAGAAGTTGGGCGCTGGCCCCATATACCAGAGGTGGTGGGTTCAAACTCAGCTCTGGCCAAAAACTGCCAAAAAAAAAAACAAAAAACAAAAGAAGTGTGCATTGGGTCTGATAGGGTCAAGGATCTTTCTCTCTCTCTCTCTCTCTCTCTTTCTTTCTTTCTTTCTTTCAAGACAGAGCCTCAAGCTGTTACCCTGGGTAGACTGCTGTGGCATCACAGCTCACAGCAACCTCCAACTCCTGGGCTCAAGCGATTCTCCTGCCTCCACCTCCCAGGTAGCTGGGACTACAGGCTCCTGCCACAATGCCTGGCTATTTCTTTTTTTTTTTTGGTTGCAGCCATTATTGTTGTTTGGTGGGCCTGGGCTAGATTCGAACCCACCAGCTCATGTGTATGTGGCTAGCACCTTAGCCACTTGAGCCACAGGCACTGAGACAGAGGATGTTTCGTTTAGGAAATGAAGCCTTGCTTTTTAGGTTGGATCCACAAGAACCTTGAACCTCAACTGTATATTTATTATAATATAAGAACTTAAGGTAAACTTCAAGGCATACAGTGTATATGTGTTTTCTAAGCAATGTCTGCTCTGAAGGACAAAGTTTCAAAATAAATGGAATATTATATAATTATATAATTATGTCATATAATACACAATATACATAATTACTTATTCGTGCCCCCTACCTGCATCTTACTATATATTTTAACAAAGATGATGCAATTGTATGAAAATGAACTGAGGTGGAATACTTTCCCTTACACATAACTGTTTAAAAAGAACGTTAATTCTGAATTCCAATATTTCCTTCTAACCCAAAGAGAAGGGCATTTCTCTTACAGTTTTCCAGGGGAGTTAGCACAGTCTGGAACTGTATCATGAGAACTTCCTCATCCTGGCTTTTCTTCGCAGCCTCCTCACCACCCTCCCTTACCAAACTGACTACAGCACCTGACTTCCTGGGGAGTTTTCCTCTCCCAGCCTCAGGGAGCAGGGCCTTGTTTAGTTGAGATTGGGGGAGGGGAGCAGCCTACTTGCAGGGGTAACTCTACGTCCTACGTATGATGCTCTTGACTTTTACCAGGTTGTTCATCCACTTGGTATTGGCCATCTAAAGTAGCCAGCTACTGGGACATAGCTCACATACCTCTCTTGCTTAATGAATCCATGCCAATAGCTGAGAAGCAGATTTCAGCCTTCAGTCCTTCAGACACTAAGGAATGAGAACAATCCGTGCAATTTAAATGGGATACATCCCAATGTCCCCAAGGGAAGTGGGTGTTCATTTTTAGGCTTTAAGCAACTGGGACCAGGCTTCAGCAATGGCTGACTGAGTGATGTGTACCTGTGTCTGTTGCAAGAGGTGGGCCAAGGGAGGTGGGGAAACAAATCAGCCCTGATTTGGGCTTCTGATCCCAGATATTCTGCTGCAGAGGAATGGGGAAATGCGGGAGGTTCTGGAACACCACCCCTGCGCTGGGGGGCTGCCCTGTGGGTGGCGATCACCTCCCTCCCTGGACCGGCCCCCAGATGTCTATAAAAACTGTACCTTACCTGGCTTAATAGAGCATCGCAGTCCTGAGTTGGCTTTAAAACACTCATTTTTAATCTTAGTATGGTATTACTGCCCTTTTATTATACAAACACACGTACATACACATATATAAACAGCATTGATGATTTTCTTAAATTAGTTTTTTTAAGGGCAGCTTTAGATTTATGTAAAAAATGAGCAGAAAGTTCAGAGAGTTCCAGCGCACCCTCTTCCCCACCCCACAGGTTCCCTCTTAGTAACATCTCGCATTCTCCGTTTGTCAGAATTGTTGAACCCATACTGATACGTTATTAATTTTATCCATAGTATTCTGTGGATTTTCACAAATGCATCCGTCATTACAGAGTCATACAGAGTGAGTTGCATTGACCTAAAAACCTTCTGTGCTCAACTTGTTCCTTTCCCTCCCCCACCCGTCCCCACCCCTTCCCTCCCCTCCCCCACTGATCTCTTAACTGTCTCCCAAGTTTTGCCTTTTCCAGTATCACCTAGTGAGAATCATACAGTATGTAGTTTTTTCAGACTGGCTTCTTCCACTTAGCAATATGCATTTGAGTTTCCTCCACGTCTTTCCATGACTTGATAGCTCGTGTCTTTTTAGCCCTGAGTAATACCCCCTCGTCTGGGTGTACCACTCTGTTTATCCACTCAGCCTCTGAAGGACATCTTGGTTGCTTCCAGTTCAGTGTGGTTAATGACTATCCTTTTTAATGGATATATAATAAGAGATTATAAGTCAACAGTGATTTTGATACAGTACGTATTCACCAAACGTGGCTATTAATGACGTCTTGCATTTGAGAGCACTTGGAACTCTGGTGTTCCTTTCACATTGTTCTGAAGCCTCTTCTGTATTCTTTCCTTGCACAGATCAAGCACATTGTGAAGTGTTTTTTGACATTCAGTCATTATGAAAATAATATCCGCTTCAGCCAAACATTTTTTCAAACAAGGAATATGTGACACCCATCCTCACCCCTATTTCCACCCCCATTTTTTCCTATGTATGGTGACTTTAGGGACACCGTGTATGATGGTAAATACAAGTCATTATACCTTTGTCCAAACCCACAAATGTACAACACAAAGAGTGAAACCCAACACAGGGGGACTTTGGGCGATAATGATGAGTTGGTATAGGTTCATCAATTTCAACAATGAACAACTCTGGCTGGGGATGTTGGTAATGGGAGAAGCTATGCATGGGGTGAGGGGAGTGGGCATTTACCCTTAAGGTAGTTAACATTTTATATGTATCTTACTATAGATTTCCTCTTCATATTAATATATAAACATATATCTATATTATATTTGGAATATATGTGTGTAAGTCAATTTCTAAAAAGAGGTGTCTTGCTTTTGTTTTTAAGAAAGTGAATTTGAAAATAAAGTCCAAGGGAGGACATTGAAAGTTTTCTTTTTGGCATCTTCAATGAGAGAGATAATTTGATTCCTCATATACGTTATCACAACAATTCCAGGTGGTGAACGTTAGAGCGCTCCTAAATGAGGAAGACACCGTTGTTACTCCTGACGGTAGAGAACTCGGAAGGTGGTTTGCTTTGTCTCAACTTCTGTTGCAAATTCCTATATCAGCCATTATTTATGTTCTCTTCTTCTCACTGTCTTCTTCGTAATGTCGCTGCTTTCCAAGGAAGAAGTTTGTCTCTTCTCTGTAACCAAAATTCTGCTCAGAATTTGTGTTTTTTAATTTCCCCATGTATTAACAGAATAAGTGCTGGGTTTTGTTTTGTTTTGTTGTTGTTGTTTGTTTTTTACAGGGTCTCACTTTATCACCCTTGGTAGAGTGCTGTGGCGTCACAGGTCACAGCAACCTCCAACTCCTCAGCTTAGGCGATTCTCTTGCCTCAGCCTCCCAAGTAGCTGGGACTACAGGCACCCACCAAAACGCCCAGTATTTTTTTGCTGCAGTTTGGCTGGGGCCGAGTTCGAACCCATCACCCTCGGTATATGGGGCCCGGCGCCCTACTCCTTTGAGTCACAGGTGCCACCCTGCTGTTTTTTTAAAAGTCTGGGCACTTCCCTCAGATTTATGTCTTACCAAGCACATCTGCAATTCTTTGGGAAATGGGAATAGGAAATAATAGAAGTTCCTAAACTCCACAAGGATAAATAATAACCATAGTACAGATTCATAATGTAACAAAATGTTCATCATTTCTGCATGGAAGGCCCAGTTTGGGGGGGTGGGGGGAAGAGCAGGGAAACAAAAGACAAAAAAACAAACAAACAAACAAAAAAACCCAACCAACCAAACTCCAAACCACTCCCTCTCATAATACTCAGATTTTGTGGTTATAATTTACAACTGAAAAATCTTCTTGTAGAAGAAAATATTAGAGGTTTTACACTGGATTTTGAACCACTAGCAGGACTTTTCTCTCTCTCTTTTTTTTTTTATTTGGAGACAGAGTCTCAAGCAGTTGCCCTGGGTAGAGTTTCCATGGCGTCATAGCTCACAGCAACCTCCAACTTGGGCTCAAGCCATCCTCTTGCCTCTGTGTCTCTATTTTTAGTAGAGGTGAGGATCTTACTCTTGCTCAGGCTGGTCTTGAACTCCTAAGCTGAAGCAATCCATCGGCCTCCCAGAGTGCTAGTATTACAGGCATGAGCCAGCGCACCCAGCCAGGACCTTTGTCTTTTAAAAGGCATCTTGAGGCTGGGGCAGGGTGTCTCATGCCTATAATCCTAGCACTCTGGGAGGCCGATGGATTGCTTCAGCTCAAGAGTTCAAGACCAGCCTGAGCAAGAGTAAGATCCTCACCTCTACTAAAAATAGAAAAATTAGCCAGATATTGTGATGGGCATCTATAGTCTCAGCTACTTGGGAGAATGAGGCAGGAGAATCTCTTGAATCTAATCGCTTGGACTTTGAGCTTACTAGAAACTAGGCTGACCCCATGGCACTCTAGCCTGGGCAACAGAGTGAGAGTATATCTCACAAAAAAGGTGTGTGGGGAGGGGCATCCTGATCATTCAGGTTTGAACATAACTGTATTATCAGACTACATCAGGAAAGGAGTCTCCTGTCAACATGTGCTCTGTGTAAATTAATAAGCACCATCACAGACACATGGGTTGGGTCCCTTGACAGATTCTTTTCAGGGTGAACTTTGCTTTATGTTTGGGTTATAAGCAAAACACGTGATTTAGTGAGAAACCCCTTCATATAAGAAATTCTGGCCTGAGAAATTCCATTCAGTTCTTGTTAGTCTATTTTATTCGGCTCTGAAGCATCTAGTAAACAGAAAAAGGGGAAGGAAAATGGAGGAGAGGCCAAACAATAGGCCCAAGGAAAAAGAAAACTCCCCAGGGACTTAACAATAAGAGCCTGAATGGTTGGTTTCATGTGATGCATATAGAGCATCACAAATTCATTTATCTAAATTGCATAGATAAATGTGTATTGATAAAAGAAGTTAGGGGTAATCTATCATTTTCAATCATCTCATTTGTTGTGTTTCTGATCACAGAGGTGTAATGTAAGAGAAGTCAAGTGCTAAAATGACACGGCTTCTATCTATAAAATCCCAAAACCCACATGTGCTGCAAGGATTAGGGCCCATAATGGTGGAGTAAAGTCATTCTAATACACAAGCACGGGGTCTTCTTAGATTCCTACATTCCAATCAGGTAGGTCAGAGGCGACCATTTCCCAGGGCCAAGTTTCTATAGGTAAGTTACTAAACACCATGAATTGCTTGGCCAAATGCTATACCACTATTTAGATTATGCTTTGATATTATAATTAAATAAGCACCTAGGTCACTGAACAACTTATTTATAAGTAGTGCAAGGTATTTATTGGCATAGAAGATATCCTCCAACTCCATCTCTACGTATGATGCTCTTGACTTTTACCAAGTTGTTCATCCACTTGGTATTGGCCATCTAAAGTAGCCAGCTACTGGGACAATGAACCACAACGTACTTATGACAGGCATATGTAACTTGAAGATTTGTTGCTGCTTCTTAATTTTAAACATCTTCAGGTTCAAAAACTCTAGCATTCCTGTATTAACACAAGGTCCTATGAACCAAATCAAACTCCCCTCGTAAACAAGCCAAGAGGCTGCTGTTACTACCAAATAGGTGTTTAATTTTTGTGTACGGCTGGGTGCAGTGGCTCACGCCTGTAATTCCAGCACTCTGGGGGGCCAAGACAGGTGGATTGCCTCAGCTCAGGAGTTTGAGACCAGCCTGAATAAGAGTGAGACCCTGTCTCTAAAAATAGCCGGGTCTTGTGGTGGGCACCTGCAGTCCCAGCTACATGGGAGGCTGAGGCAAGAGGATCTATTGAGACCCAAGAGTTTGAAGTTGCTGTGAGCTATGACACCATAGCACTCTACCAAGGGCAATAGGTGAAATTCTGTCTCAAAAAATATATATATATTGTGTCCATTGGAAGGGCACAGGCTAGTAGATAGAGAATAGCCCTAATTTTTATTTTACTACTTATGATTTTTTTGTCAAGAGAAGAAATTAGTTAACAGGGTTTCACTTTGTGGTTTTTCTCTTGCTATTTATACCTTTCAAGTAGAATTTACATATCTGGTTATGGCGCTAAACTATTATTTATAAAAAGCTATTTTGTATTTTTTATATGGCTATTTATTCATTTATTAATTTTGTTATTTAACATTCCACTGAGCATCAGAGATGGGACATAGACTATCCTAATTGAATTCAGATATCATTTCCAATGATCATATTTCAACCACTTAATTATTTTATGAAGCAATTTAGAAGACCCATTTGTTCACTTTAATATTCTATATAATAATCTGGTAATTTTCTTTTCAACGTGGCAGTAAAATTGCCAAAAGGGGTTGGATATTAACAGAAAATATCTCAAGTAATTGGGAACAATTGGTGCTTTCACATCTTCACACTTCTCATTTGGAAAAGTAATAAAACCCCAAGTCATTACAGTCAAATAGCCCTCCAGCTGTGTCCTTCTGCCATAAATCACATTCCCTCATCACATGCTCCAAATCACCCATCTGACACTTTGGAAATGCATCTATGAATTCTATTATTGATAGAACATGAACAAATAAATTGATAAGGTTCTTTCTGCTAGAATAGGCTCTATTTTCAGAAAGAGAAATAGGATTTCCAAACAAAGATGGAAAGAGCTCTTGCCGCCCACCCCACCCTCACCCCCACCCTGGCTTTGCAGTCAGCAGAGACGAGAGGTCTCTTCACTTCTCTTGTGACTGAGTGGGGCGACCCCTCCCCCTTGCTGCTTGTGAGGCTTACTGGAGAAGGGTCACCCATTCATTCCTGGCAGAGTCACAGCTCATGTCCAGTCATCAGGGGACAAGCAAGGCCCAAGTATATAGAAGCTATACTTTAGGCAAGCTGGGTTTCATTTCCTCAGCTATAAATAAAGATATTTACCAGATGATAAGAATTATACACTTCAGTAACCTGAACGTCCACAAGTATGTTAAGTCTATGGGTGCAGGCGAGTTCATGTTGGTATCTGTGTCAGAACTCTATTCAATTAGTAGTTCCCACCTACATAGCTGTAGGACCTCAGTCCTCACAATTAAAGTTCTCCTAGCTGACATCAGATGATCAGATAAACAAAAAGTGGTGTATAAGTACAATGGAATATGAGTCAGTCATAAAAAGGAAAAAATTCTGATGCATGCTATAATATGGATTTAGACATCATACTAAGTGAAGTAAGTCAGACACAGAAACACAAATATTATATATTTCAAATGCATCAAGAGAAAAGGTAGGGTAAAGGTTTCCAAGATCTGGGGTTAGGGGCAAAGGAGAGTTATTATTCAATGGATACAGAGTGTCAGTGTGGGATGATGAAAAAACTCTCAAGATGGGCGTTGCATGACAATGTAAACACACTTAATGGCACTGAATTGTACACTTAAAAATGGTTAATTCTTTTTTGTTGTTGTTGTTGAAGTTGGCCAGGGCCGGGTTCGAACCCTCCACCATCAGTATATGGGGCCAGTGCCCTACTGAGTCACAGGCACCGCCCTTAATTTGGTACATTTTATGTTATGTATATTTTACCACAATAAAAAATAAAATAGTTGATATTTGAAAATGTTACAAAAAATAGAACATTTCCCTTAGTCGTTTCCAGAGTCGTCTCATATTTTTCCAGAAACAAATGACTCATGTTCATTCAGTTTAGTTTTCTTATGGAAGTCCTCCCCCAGAAGTTCCTGATGGAGGGGTCACTTGTCCTCTGCCATTGCTCCCAATGTCTCCCGTCTCAAAGCACACAAACCTGCTTTCTTTCCTGCTACATCCCCCACGCTGCAAAGCTTCTCACACTCCAAATGGCACAGGTTCCATTTGCTCCTTCCCACTGCACAGCCAAGCTGTGTTCCCTGAAGAAATGGAGAAAGCTCCCCTTCCCCAGGGCTCTATGCCCAAGCCTGGGCCCCCAGGCAGCCAGCATGCTTACGTCTTGAGGCTCCCCCAATTTACTCCTAAGACAGCTTCTAACTCAGTGTCTGTTTTCTGTTGCTCTAACAGAATGCCACAGACTTGGGTAATTTCTAAACACTACGAGTTTACTTATCTCACAGTTCTGCAGGCTGGAAATTCCAAGAGCATGTCACTCTTGTCTGGAGGTTGCCCGCCCTTGTCTGGAGGTTGCTCACTCTTGTCTGGAGATTGCCTTCTTGCTGCCACATGACACGGTGAGTGTCCCAGCTCAGGTCTCTCTTCTTTTCTTATAAAGCCACTGGTCTCATCACGGGAGCTCTATCCTGATGAACTTAATTAATTGTAATTACTTCCCAAATGTCCACTTTCAGTCACCATATGCATGTGGGGATTGGTTTCCAACATGTGAAATTGAAGGACACTTTCAAACCACAGCACTCATATAATCACAGGGGCTCAAAACTGGCCCAAGAATGGGGAAGAGCCAGTCGCATTAAGCCAGACTCTTCATTGTCTGAATTTCTTCTCTGAGTGTCTGCACAGAAAACTCTACCTGATGATAGACTTTAGCTAAAACAAAGAAGCAAGCACAGCAGTTTATTCAAACAGAAATTTGGAGTAAGGATGAAGATGTCAAGGTCCTCATCTCAAAACCTTTCTTAGACTCGGCCAAGATGACCTGGTCATGAGTCTATCTGACTCGGCCAAGATGACCTGGTCATGAGTCTATCTATTCTTCTTCCAGGGAGCTTTGGTTCACAGTAAGCAATGACAGTATTTTTTTCTATTGTTGTACAAATAACTCATTGATCTCGTTATTGTTGTTTATTAGTAGCCCTCTGAGAAGTCCAGAACAATCTGTCAAACAATCTGCACCAGGCAGTCAGGGGTGACAGGTGCAGAGGGGTGGTACACAGGAGGGGCTGGATGACCTGCGACAGGGTAGCTGGACCAGGTACACACGTTTCTTCCTCATCCCTTGGGGTTTCTTTCCCAAAGACCTATAATGAGTTGACTTGTATCCCCCCAAAACATGTGTCTAAGGTCTAACACTTGGTACCCTAAATGTTACCTTATGGGAAATAGGTAACATTAGGGTTATACTGGATTAGGGTGGGCCATAGACTTAATGGCTGGTGTCTTTATACCCGTATGATAAAGGACAGTGAAATTGGGATGCAAGGACACAGAAGCACAGAGATGATGGTCACACGATGACAGGCAGAGTTTGGAGTGATGCAAGTCCAAGCTAAAAATGCCAGTAGCCACCAGAATACTGGAGGCAGGCATGGAACACATCCTGTCCTCAGCTGCCCCAGAAGCAATCAGCTTGGCTTACACCTTGACTTCAGACATTTGCCCTCCTGAGCTGTGCAAGAATGCATTTCTGTGCTTCCAAGCCATCCAGTTTGTGGTATTGGCAGCCCTAGAAAACTGATACAAAACTCAGCAGGAAAGTTTTTCTCAAAACAAGGTTCTAGAAAAGCTTTCCTTTGGTTTGCTATTCTTTTATGAACTGTGAGTTTAGTATCTAATCAAGTTTGCTTTTCTACTTGGGCCACCAGAAGGTTTTTCATAGACATTGTGACCCAACTATAGGACTTTACCGAATAGATCTGTAGGTGTTTAACTTTCTTCCTTTGATTTTAAAATCTCAATGTATTTTCCTGTGTCACTATATTCACTTATGTGAGCATGCTGTCTCAAGCTGTTTTTGTTTGTTTGTTTGTTTTTTACTGAGAGAGGAAAAAAGGTCATAACTAGATAAACCTGTTTTCCCCCTCCATTCCCCAGGCAAGAGAACTGAAATGTGATTAGCCCAGATTATTAGCTCTGAAAGGAGCCCTATTCCTTTTTGAACTGACCTGACCTTCTCATTTCGGAGTTCAGAATTCAACCTTCTCATCTGAGAAGTGAGAAAGTAGAAGCCAACGGTCACATGATTGGATATCAGTAGCTGTCTCTATCTGTGTCTGGTTGGAGTGTCAGGTATTGAGTTAGGGAGGTACCCTAGCTGGAATTTCATACAGTGTTAGAGATAACCATGCAAACTGAGATCATTTATGTTGTTGACTATTAATAATGAATACTTTATTCTTTAATACAATCAAGCAGTCCCTGGTCTGCGTTTTTATTGTCAGATTCACAAAGTAAAAAACGTTTGAGTTTTTCTATTGATAACTTTCGTTAACAACAGCTAATTACAAAGCTAAATAACTAGGAAAATGCCAAAAAGGCACACATGTTAACCAGTGTGATGAAAATGTGTCAAACGGTCTATGAAACTAGTGTATGGTGCCCCATGATCGCATTAATGTACACAGCTATGATTTAATAAAAAAAAAAAAAAAAAAAAGCTAAACAACTCTAGCAGAAGACTTATTTTTAGAAATGGAAGACTGAGTTATTCAACTTACTTTTTTTTTTTGTTTTGAGATAGAGTCTCACTCTGTTACCCAGGTTAGAGTGTAGAGTGCTGTGGCATCATCATAGCTCACAGCAACCTCAAAACTTGGGCTCGGGAGATCTTCCTGCCTCAGCCTCCTGTGGAGCTAAGACTATAGGTACCCACCACAATGCCTGGCTAGTTTTTTCTATTTTTTAGTAGAGATGGGGTCATGTTCTTGTTCAGGCAAGCAATCCTCCTGATACAGGATTCTGCCCATTCAGGACTGGCCAGGGATTCCCCCATTCTCTAGGCCCAGGTGAGCTCAGAAACCAGATCCCCATTTCCAGGCACAAACAGGCTGCCACATCCTCTGGGCTTTAACAAGATCAGGAACAAAAGCAGCCTGAGATTTTTTTGGGTGCTTGCACCTTGAATAGAGAACACACACCTTAATCCCTTCCCTGAAACAAAAACTGCAAAGACCTAATAAACTTGCCTCAGAGGAGGGACTGCATTCAACTTTGAAAGGATATTTTTCCACCTACCAAATAATTCTCCAGACAATATAAATAGCTCTAGACAAAGAGAGCTTCCGACTTGGGTCTTCCGCATTTGCCAGAAGCTCTGTTGCCTTTTAATTCCTCCTTTTTACTCCTTTATGTCTAATAAAATCCTATCTTACCGCTGATCTGTGCTCCTGGGTTCATTCTTCAAACCCCCAAGACCAAGGACCTACTAAAGAAGAAATTCCAGTAACACCCCCACTCGGCCTCCCAGAGTACTAGAATTACAGGCATGTGCCACCATGCCTGGTCTATTTGAATTACTTTTAAAAAATGAAAAGCTGAAAAATATTTGACAAATGAAAACTCTCTGGCCACTTTTTGGATAAAGCATTTTTTCAGAATAATATATGAGGTCTGCCAATTAAGTTCATGAACTCATCCTAGAAAAAGTGCTACATACCTCATTGCTGAATATCACTATGGTCACTGTCAAAGTCCTCCCCTGGGAAAGCTGTGCACCTGATACCAGCACCTAGTCCACCCTTCAAAGCAGTTTTGAATTCTTTTTCTGTAATAGCCATCAGAAATATTGTCATATTACCCTTGATAGCCTGCATGTCATCAAAATGTGTTCCTTTCAATATTTCCTTTACCTTCAGGTAAAGAAAAAAGTCACTGGGGGCCAGATCAGGTAAAAGGGAGGAGGTTCCAATACAGTGATTTGTTTACTGGCTAAAAATTCCCACACATCAGGGAGCTCCTTTGGGACCTTTTCATACATCTTGCTCAGGCCAAGATTTTCAGTTAAGATCTTTCTGTTTCTATAATGATGTTTATTTGCTCTGCTATGCTTCTCACCGTCAGCCAACAATTTTGATGCATAATTTGATAAATTTTTGCAGTGTTTTCATCAGTTCTGCCCGTTCCTGGCTACCCTAACCTCTTCATGGGTGATGTTTCTCTCCCCTCCCAAAACCATTTAATCCATTGTATACTGCTGTTCTCTTCATGGCATTATCCCCATAAACTTAGACGAATATGTCCCTGATTTCCCTTCCATGCTTGCCAAATTTAACAAGAAATTTCATGTTTGTTTGTTGCTCTAATTCAAGCTCACAACAGCATGCAAAAATGCACACCAACAATAATGAACGCCGCTTACACATTAGCACAAGCACAGCCATGAGTCGTACCAAGATTATTAATCCTTGCTGAGTTGTTTGTATAGCACTGCCAATGTAAGTGCATACTGGAAAGTTCGTGAACTTAATTGTCAGACCTTATGGAAGCGGGACATGCATCAAAGCTGCATACTCCCTAAGGGGCTTGGGAGTGGCTGTTAGCCCTGTGAAGTGTGAAGGGGACAGAAGTCCAGCGTAGGGTAGCAGTTCTAGAAGACTGTCCCTATAGCCCATGACCACAAAGTGCAAGACCCTCAATATAAGAGTTAAGCAGAACTGGTGAGCAAGGTGGCTCACACCTGTAATCCCAGCACTCTGGGAGGCCCAGGTAGGTGGATTACTTGAGCATAGGAGTTTGAGACCAGCCTGACCAAAAGCAAGACCCTCGGCTCTACCAAAACTAGAAAAAAACTAGCTGGGCATCTTGGTGGGTGTCTGTAGTCTCAGCTACTTGGGAGGCTGAGGCAATAGGATCACTTGAACCCAAAAGTTTGAGGTTGCTGTGAGCTATGATGCCATAGCACTCAACTGAGGGTGATAAAGTGAGACTCTGTTGAAAGAAAGAAAGAAAGAAAGAAAGAAAGAAAGAAAGAAAGAAAGAAAGAAAGAAAGAAAGAGAGAGAGAGAGAGAGAGAGAGAGAAAGGAAGGAAGAAAGAAAGAAAGAAGCAAAAGGAAAAGAGCTTGCTCATGAGTAATTCTCGCACTTCTTCTACTTTGGTTTGCTTCTGAACATGACTGTGACAAGGGTGTGACCCTAAAAACAAGAGGCTGCTTGCTCTACAGAGACAACACTCTGCAAAGGACAAACACAAATGCTTTTATTTGTCCTCTTGACTCTCGTCATTTGCCTCCCAGCTCTCTTGGTCCCTATTAAAGTCATGGTAACAGGGAATGTAAATACTCTGACCTGGTTATAGAGAAATATCTCCCTCTTAAAAGCAAGGATTCAGTGCTCTTTCAAAATGTATGTGTTTTTCTTATCTTGTGCTACTGTTTAAACTATTTAGCTGCTAGGTTCTTGAGTAAATCATTAGGAGGTATTAAGTAATTAACTAGGAACAGCATAGCCCCAATGGTGATGATACTTAATCCCTAAATGGAGAGAAATCTGCAGTGGAAATAAAATGTATTATTTTAATGAATGAAAAAAAAAAAAAAAAAATGGGCAAATCACCTAACCACATTTGCTAGTTAAGCCATTAACCAAACAAGCTCTACTCCCTATAAACATATTGACCTTGAAGGGTAGAAAATGAACTGAATCAAATAAACATCAACAGCACAACTAAAAAGCCACAGCACAATTATAGGAGGAGTGCAGGGCAGGTTCTTTACCAGTTGTCATCCCATTCTATGTTGTAAGAGAAAAACCCAACCCAAACATGTTTAAACAATAAAAAAAATTTTATGAGATCATAAAAAGAAAAGTTCAGAGGTAAGGAAGTGAATAAATCAGGGAAGGTTATCCATTGTAACCAATAACTTTAAATTTTATATTCACACAATATAAATGTATTTCTCCATGCCATTCAGTCTGATCATGCAACAGTCCTGGGAAACTGTCCTCCAAGTGTTACTCAGGCTCCTTCCGTTTCAGTTCTGTGTCCCTTTGCCCTGAGAGTCTTCTCTGTTTAGGCAGTAGAGGGGGAAAGAAAATGAAAGATCCCTCATGATGGGATTGGGTTTGAATGGTCAGTCATGGATTTGCCCCACATCTCATTGGCTAGAATTCAGTCACATGGCCACTAATTGCAAAGAAGTCTGGGAAATGTAGTTCAGTTATGTACTCATCTCCCAAGCTGGGGATTGGATCACCTTTCCCTGAAATGCTTGGGAAAGAGGTAAATATGTTACAAAATGAAAATGGAAGATAAATGGGCAATTGATAATGTCCCCAGTAGGTCCTAGTTCTGGAAAAACTTGTGTATCAAAAAGAGGTACTGAAATAGCTCAAAGGTTTGGAGAACCCCACGGAATAGACATGTGACCTAGTTACTTGTGCTTGGCAGTATCAGGGAAAAGAAATGTCTTTCCTTCTCATCGTAGGTCCATGGCTAAGACCCCTATACCAAAAGTAGATTAACAAGAGAAAAGAATATCAATTCAACGTAAGTTTTACATGATCTGGAAGCCTTCATAAAGAAATGAACACCTGAAGAAAGAAGTAAACGTGTGTGTTTGTTATGCTGGGTGTGCAGAAGTGGATAGTTGTTGAAAAGTATGATTGGACAAAGGGAAGTGATCTAATGGTAATAACCTGGGGGGTGGGGTGGGGGGAACATAGCTGGGCCTGTGTGTTCAGATTCTTCTCTATGTTCCTGTGTCTTTGGAGATGGAGATACCCCTTTCCTCTGGGTACAGGAAGGGTATCTCTTGAATGAAGGTCTTCTTAGGACCTACTTTAGGGGAAGGTCAGAAAAATCCTTTCAAGGTGAAAGGTTCTGGACCCAAGAAAGAAAGATTATTCCAAGGCATAAAACAAAGGAAAATGGAATCCCCGTTCTGTAGAAATCATGTGGTCTTTATTTCCACCTGGGTGCAGGTGGGGTAAAATCAAGAAAGAAATTTCACACATATGTTATGGGGATTTAAAGGGTCAGGGAGGCCAGCAATTGGTGGCATTCCTATTTCCTGGGAGGGACATGAGTCTGACCCTTCCTGGGCAGGGTAAGTTTATTTAGGTAGGTACACCTGATTCTATCACTAGGTTTTATAACCTGCTTCAAGGAGGAAGAGCTGAGAGAAGATGAGAGTGACCATTTGCTATTTTTTCACATTGCTTCCACTCAAAATATTTTGGCACAGTCTGTTCTGTTGACAGCCACGTGCGCACTGTGAACAAAGCAACAGCCCCACTCTTGACAAGCTGATATAATAGCTGAAAGAGCAGCAACCCTTGTCTCCATGCTGAGCACCTGAACTTGGCTCCCTTTGATTCTCCAGAGCCTGGGAACATGACTAAACACATTGAGAAGGATAGTCCCATTCCAGAAGACCAGAAGACCACAGGGGCTGGAAACAAGAGGACCGGTAGGCTTAATATTCCACTATGTTCTATGAATGATGTGGATATTTATTCTAGGAAATGAGCATGCACATTTTCTCATTAAAAACACCACCACTCTATTCATTATTCTGGGATGGTAGACTATGAAGCTTTTGTTTCTTCTGCTTATTATTGCTAGAGAATGTCTCTAATCACGAATGAACTGATGATGCCTTCTGGCCCAGCTAAAGTACATTTATCTCTCTCCAGTCTCTTCTGCCACACAAGAATGTAAGAGAACTTCATCTCTAGAGTCCCACCATCTTTGAATTTGTGAGATTCTTTCTTTTTTTTTCAGTTTGTGAGATTTTTATTCATTTTTCTTATTCTTTGTTATTCAGGTTCACACTAGCCAAATGCCCTCCAGACTCCCCAAGATTGTCACTGTCTTTCCAGTTTTGTGTTTGGGACTTTGCTGTCATCGATCCAGGGGAAGAATGTCCGGAAAACTTTCCCTATAGAAATTAAAAGTAATTTGACACTGAGAGCATGTTCCACCATCTTGCTTTCTGGCCAAACCTGTTCAGTGACATTTCCCACTCATCTCAGGTTGGGAAGTGACAGGTGGGGAAGTGACAGGGAGGAGGGATAAACAGAAGAGGGACAGGCTGGAGGAATAGAATAGTGGCATTTTTTCCCTCCTCTCACCTCTCCAGGGCAGGGTGGGGAACTGTAAGTGAAGATCATTATCTCTTAGCCCCATCAAATATGAAAGCTACCTAGCTCATAACAATGCTCTCATTCAGCAAACAGTTATTTCCGGTTTATCACATTTCCAGCTTTGGTTGTTGTATAAAGCATCTCCCAGGAAGAGGATCAGATTATGGCAACAATTTAAATATTATTCAATATGTATATAGTGAATAATGGAACAACCATAGAATTCTTTCAAAAGATGAGCTAGAATCCCATGTGTTGACAGGGAAAGGCACCCACGATGCACAGTTGAAGGGAAAAGTGTGTGGAACCGTGTGTTTTGGAGATAGAGTCTCAGTTTATCGCCCTTGGTAGAGTACCGTGGTGTCACAGCTCCCAGCAACCTCCAACTTCTGGGCTTAGGCAATTCTCTTGCCTCAGCTTCCAGAGTAGCTGGGACTACAGGCACCCACCATAACGCCCGGCTATTTTTTTGTTGCAGTTTGGCTGGGTCTTGGTTGGAACCTGCCACCCTTGGTATACTGGGCCAGCGCCCTGCCCATTGAGCCACAGGTGCCACCCACAATTTTACATTTTTTATAAAGAACGTCTGCAAAACAGTATAAGTGTTAGGTTAAAAACTTGAATCATTCTCTGATCTTTATTCACATATACATGACAAACATTATAGGCAACCTTGGTTTTCATGGGCAATTGGACTATTACCAAAATACACTGTCTCCTCTTCTTTTATAGTCATTTTTCCCTTCCCCACCTGTGTCTCCTGTCTCTTATCTCTGAGAGAGAGAATGTGTGAGCTTTGTAAACAGAAACCTGTTCTTCAAATAGAAGATATTATCATTACTCCTATGTTCCAAGCAACCTATAGGACAACCTCTATCTTCATTTTCCTGCAATTTCTATTTTTCCTAGTTTTCCTGTTAACCAGTATCATAATCTCCCACTTCATTTCCTGAAAGCCACATTATCTCAGCCTTTGTCTGTCTGTCTATTGTCTCTCCCCCCCTTCCCTGCTGATTTTCCAGTAAAAAACAAAGATGAAAAAATTGTGTATATATGTGTCTAGGGCAGAGATTTTCATACTGACTGATGACAAAACATTCTCTAGCATAATAAATGTGACTAGAGTAGCTAGGAATGCCCATAAAACTGGGAACTAAAAGTAAAATCCTAAGCCTCCAGCTAACTGAGTCAACACCTCTTGGCCAAGGGGACCCCAGAAACACCTTAGAACTAAGTTCCCAGCCCTGAGGGGATGGGAGAGAGAAAGCTCAATTGTATGCATGCGCTTTCCCATGGTAGGATAGAAAGAAGTAGAAGGTAAATTTCCTGTCTCAAAAAGCATTTCCATTTCTACTGAGAAATAAGTTAAATGAATTCTTCTACTTTTAATGTACTCATAATACAAGAGCTTTCAATATAATGACAGAAAAAAAAACCCCATAGACAGTATGTGACTTTTTTATGTTACAGCAGTAAGTGCTGTAAGTGATTGCATGTGGTTCTAGTGATGAGGTAAGAGCTACGCTGGAAATAAAGAAAGAAAAGATTTGAGAAAGAATAGGTAAGGAAACCCAGATTACAGATGAGAGAGTTCATGTTTAGTCAATGTTACCGGGTGCTTTATATAATATATGACATAGATACTGCCATCCCAGCTTCAGAGGAGGAAGCTAAAACTCCCAGGGTCAAAAGCCACGTTAGTAGAGGGAGCAGAATTTGCCTGAAACTCTTGTTCCAAAATCTTCATGCTTTCTGCTATAGAATTCTACTAAGAATTGCATAACTGCATTGTAACCCAAGACCCACCAGCTGGGAGGTTCTGGATGAGGCCACATTCATATTCAGATTTTACTGCTCAAAATCACCGTCACTCATTTATTTAAGAATTCTAATTTTATCCAAAGAATCTATCTGAGCTAATTTTATCCAAAGAATCCAATACTGTCCTCTGCCACCTGGGAATGCTCGGTCACCACCGACCTTGACGGCTTCACACCACCCCTCCACAGTGACTTCTTTCAATCCTGACGGTTTAGCAACGTTGTTTTTTTAAGAAGTCTGCTTCCTCCTTCCTCAAATCTATGCACAATTGATTTGGGGCCACAGGGTGGGAAGTGATTCCATGGCTTGGCACAGCTGATGGGCTCATGGAGTCCGACATTTGTTTCACTCACTCAAATATTTTCAAGGGCCTCTGTGCAAGGACGAGGAAAGCCTGCCCTATAAAGCTGGGTCTTACACTGACACAGCTGGGCTGTTATTTTAGTGAGAGGAGGCAGGCAAAAGTTCAATTGCCGATTGTGGTCAATGCTATTAAGAAAATAAACAGAGGGCTGTGATAGCAAATAATGAGAGGCAATGGCTGATGGCAAGGATTGTTTGCATCTAAGCATTAGTGCATCAAATAAGGTAGCTGTTTCTTTTTGCAAACACAGCTTTGTGGGTTGGCTTGTTTAAAGCTCCCCAGAACAATCACTTACACCAGGATAGCTAAGGAGCAGGACCGAGGGTTTCCCTGCACCACTGTTTGTCTCTGGTGCACATGCACTCTTACAGGGTCCACTGTCTTCATTCCTCCTGATGGGGTTGTCAGAATCTCTGGGACAGCCTTTACAAATACAGAGATTAGAGTTAGTGGCTTAGGAGGGGTCTGGGGCACAGATATGTTTTCAAAAGTGATTTTAACAGGTAGATGGGGTTGCAATCACTGCTATAGTTGGTTGGTTCTCAAACTTGAGCACACATCAGAATTATCTAGAAGGAATTGGCATTGCTCACTGATTTCCCTTACTTTGCCCTAAGGAAATGGCCTGGTTGCTGAGCTAACCCCACTCAGGACTCCTGATTTTATTATCTATGGGTTTTCATATTATGATCTTCATTCTTCAAGCTAGGCTTCTCAGACTTTAATAGGCTTAAGAACAATCGGGGATTCTGTTAAAATGCAAATTCTGGGCGGTTGCCTGAGGCTTGGGTGGGGAGGGGAAGTGGGGAGATTTTGCTTAAGGGATGTAGAGTTTCAGATCTGCGGGATGAAGAGTTCTAGAATGGGTTACACACAGCGTGAATGCATTTGTTACTGAACTGGACATTTAAAAATGGTTAAGACAGTAAATTTTATGTTATGTGTATTTTACTACAATTTTTTTAAAAATGTAAATTCCATAGGGATCATTGTTTATATAAGTGCCCAAGCAATGCCAATGCTCTTGTCTCAGGGACCACACTTGAAATAGCAAGGGTTTAAGGTGTATCAGGATTACCTGGGGAACTTCATGACGCGTCTCCATTCCCATTTCAGAGATCCTGATTCAATGCATCTGAGGAGGGGTTCAGAGGTACATGCTCTGAATTCTTCACTTCCAGAAACAATCCTTCAAGGGCTTTGTGAAGGTGAGATGGCGATCGAGGTCATTGGCAGGTGTGAACAGACTCTGGCATTTTATTTCTTGTTCAAAGTTCAAAGCTTCTGTGTGTTTATTACTCCACAGAGAACAGTGGCTCTGCCTACTTTAGCCCTCTCGAAATGGAAAAGACCTTCAACTGGAAGAAGGAGTGGATGTCAGAATCTAATCCTCAGTGCTCCTTTAGCAGGCTGTGTGTTTATGGTGGTCCCAGGGCTCCTGGCACATGGTATCCCCAGCAGATCAACCTCAGGGCTCCACAGCATCCCACACCTGACCGGGTACCCCCGAGGCAACCTGTGTGGTGAGCAAACCTCCCCCTGCCTCATCTACAGTTTGTCACAAGACACAATAACCACCAACCACAAACTACTCCTGGCAGGTGTCAGAGTGCCAGAGTCACCTAAAGGTATACTAGGTTCCCTTTACACGCACCTGCTTACAACAGGAGTTAGTCTGCTCATCTCATTTGCCAACAGCTTATGAAGTATGTACTGTTATTAATACCATGTTACGGGTGTGAAAACAGAGGCTCTGCTGGGATAGGTAACGTTCCCATAGAGCCAGGAGGTGACAGCCAGGATTGGAAACTAGTTTTTTCTGGCAAGAATGCCCAGGTTTTCCCACCACAGAGACTGGCTTTCCAAGGGCCGGGAGTTTGGGCCAACAGTGGATCACAGCCCAGGAGCATTAACTGGCATTGGTGCTGTGGTCTAGATGCCAGGAGAGAGCCCTTCATTCAAAGAACCCTTCTCAGAGCTCACTGGGCCCAGCAAGGGGCTTTCATGGGAGATTTCTATTTAGAATAACTTGCCTTAAGAAGCAAATGAGGCTTAATCTTCCTAACAAGTAATAAAGTTTTAACAAGAGTTAACTTGAGTCCATGGTTGCTAGAAAATATAAGAGAAATTAATGAGTATGTGTGTTGAGGGTGGTATGTAGAGGGACTTCTCTCTTAGATAAGACCTTTGAAACTGAAAGGGGCCCTAGACCAACTGGTTCCATTTTTCTTTGTTTAAAGATGAGTTTTCCTAAAGCAAATTGGAATGTGAATGTGGTTTAATATAGATTCCCATTTCAGCTTACAGATTTATTTTTTATTCACCCCCTCCCCTTACCTTGTTCTAAATAGGAATCAAAGATGAGATTACTAGAACACAGGTCGATAAATTCATGCAGCATTTATTGAACACCTATTTGCCAGATTCTGTGCTTAAAGCTTGAAAGGTAAAAGTCAAAATAAGATGCTTGGCTCTGAGAACATCACAGTCTCCCGTGGGTATTTTTAGTTGACCCTTGAACAACACCAGTTTGAACTGCATGCATGGATCCACTTGCAAGCAAATTTTTTCAACCAAGGCCATACCAAGTGCACCTACTTCCACTTCCACCCCTTCTGCCTCTGTCACCCCTGATACTGAACGACCAACCCCTGCTTTCCCTCCCCCTCCTGAGTCTACTATGTGAAGACGAAGACAAAGGCCTTTCGGAGAATCCCCTTCACTTAGCGAATAGTAAATATATTTTCTCCTCCTCCAAGTTCCTTAATAACATTTTCTTTTCTCTAGCTCACTTTATTGTAAGAATACAATATGTGATACACCTAACATACAAAATATGTGTTAATCCACTATTTATATTACTGGTAAAGCTTCTAGTCAACAGGAGGCTTTTAGTAGGCAAGTTCTGGGGGAGTTAAGAGCTACATGCAGACTTTTTTTTTTCATTAAATCATAGCTGTGTACATTAATGCGATCATGGGGCACCATACACTGGTTTTACAGACCGTTTGACATATTTTCATCACACTGGTTAACATTTTCTTAGTTATTGTGTTGAAGACATTTATATTCTACATTTACTAAGTTTCACATCTACCCTTGTAAGATGCACCGCAGGTGTAATCCCACCAATCACCCTCCCTCAGCCCATCCTCCCCTCTCCCTCCCCATCCCTCTCCCCCTTCCCCCTATTCTTAGGTTATAACTGGGTTATAGCTTTCATATGAAAGCCATAAATTAGTTTCATAGTAGGGCTGAGTACATTGGATACTTTTTCTTCCATTCTTGAGATACTTTACTAAGAATACGTTCCAGCTCCATCCATGTAAACATGAAAGAGGTAAAGTTTTCATCTTTCTTTAAGGCTTACATGCAGACTTTTGACTGTGCAGGGG